>VZRI01005852.1:0-61145 GCA_013397515.1 Upupa epops | reverse complement strand
GCCAACTAGATGTGACACCGTTTACCACCACTCTCTGGACTCGTCCATCCAACCAGTTCCTGATGCAGCACAGTATATTCCCGTCAAAGTGCCTTGCTGCCATCTTAGCTAGGAATATACGAGTGATCTGCAGTCGGGTAGCTAAATGAAAAATCAACCAATGTAACCCAGCTGGATTTCCTCAAGTCTTTGTTGGATCTTCTTAAATAGCTACTAGACAATAATGGACAGGTTTGAGACCCCTGTCGTCTTCTGCCTTCCTAAGTACCTGAGTCTGCCACCTGATAGGTAATTTTCTTACGCTCCACAGATTTTAAGAGCTTCACCCCTTTCCCTTCCCAGGGATACATCTTTGTATATCAGCTGTGTTTTTAATTACTAAGATAACTCTAGCATCTTCAGACAGAAAATACTTTGGTGCTTGGCTCCTCTCCCTGCTCACAGTGACACTTGTAATCTCCCATCCCTGCAGTTTTCTCTGAAACTCCTTGTAGAAACATAATTTGGCTAAAAAGCATATGTGTAAAACTCTCTTCTAATTAAAATATTACACTGTTTTTGCAGTATTTTACATGCAGGTCAGTATTTAGTCTCTGCTTCCCTGGGCATCTGCATAGGACTTTGCTGTGTTACAGAGATTCTCTGTTAGTGATGTGAAAGGCTGTGGTGCTGACTGTTTGAATTGCAGGTTTGTTTGGAGCATGCTTTTCATCTCCTTTGTAATGGACTAATAGATGAAGCTTACCAAAACCTGTCCCTGGCAGAAAGCTGGAGGTTTGGAGAACAAACGCTCCTTCAGGATAAAGAAATGAAACTGATTCAGGCTTACAGGGGACTGTTGGACTACTGCAGCTGGTCTAAGCAGAAAAACATCCTGTTACACAGTAAGTACTTTTGTATTAAGCTGTAAATTTCCAGGTTGCACATTCGGACACTGTAATTTGCAGTGACACCTTTTCCTTTACTAGGCTTCAAAATTTGATGGTGTGCCTGGTACATAATTCTGTATGATGGTTCCAAAATGACCACTGACCAGTACTTTCTTGAGGTGTCCTGAAACGCTATTCTGAGGCTTTTTCTGCTCCTAAATCACATTTCTACATACACACAGCATTACCTAAAATAATAAATTATCTTATACCATTTCAGAATTTGGTTTGTACTGATAGTACAAACCTGCTACCTGTTGTGCCCCATGAGTTGAAATTGGATGATAATAAATATGAGTGAAGAGCAGCAAAAATGTCTTATTCTAATACTGAGCAAACAGAGTCCTCTTCTCTTAAAAGCTGTCTGACTGGAGTTCTTACATAGCAAAATGTGATCACCTCTTTGCCAATCATGAGCTAACTTCATGACGTTCTTTCATGTGTTGGTAGGTCAGGATGGATTTGACAACTTGCCTGTTGAACAGGAAATGCACAGTTACTTTCGGAAGGCAGCACTGAGCTTGAAGGAGATTATTAGAATACCTGGAGTCTGGGATCCGTTTGTGAAATGCTATGTAGATGTAAGGCTTCTTTCTTCTGTATTTCCTCTTAACTTCATTGATGCCCGTCATCAGACTTTTGTGTGTTGGTCACAACAAAGTATTTAAAAGCAACATGTTTGTATGTGTGTCTCGCTGGCTCTGATTCAGAACACAGTTTACTAATGGTAGAGTATGTGCACAGAGTAGAGAAAGGACTTTCTATTTCTTGTCAATGCATACATAAAGTTAGCCTTAAAATATGTTTGAAATTATCTACTTTTTTTAAATGCTGGTAAGCTTTAACTTTGCTTAGTGCATCTTAGGGAGTTTTTGTTGCATCTTAAGGAGTTTTCGTGATGATAGCTGCCAAGCTCTCTCATTGAATTCTCTTTAAAGGCTCAGTGTCAGGCTTCTTCAGTGGTAAGAGCTGGTAAAGCTTTGACAATTAAGTATGAGTTAAAGGAGTTTTCTCCTGTAGTAGCTTTTGTGTGTGAGTTTTAGTCTATCTGTGGTGACAGTAGCCAGTGAAAATGTGTGTCTCTTACTGGATATACTGCGCTCTTGGATGTGGACCGTACTGTTGGATAGGTGTGTGGCAGCCAAAAGCAGTTGTAAGGGCTGGATTGCTAATATGTGTTGAACTAATGACAGACTTCTCTTAGTTGTTGGAGTTCTATGGAGACCATAATGAAGCCCGTCAAGTGTTAAATGAGTATGCCTACAACTCCAAGTTTCCTGCTAATCCCAATGCTCATGTGTACCTCTACCAGTTCCTGAAGAGACACGGTGAATCAAAGAAATCACTCATATCTGTGCTGAAGGTATGTATTATATAGTCTGTGCTTATGTATGCAGTGTGATGGTCTGACAGGTTAATTTGGTTGAACTCTCGTAGCATGATTTACCTACTGTATTTGTGGAAAGGAGAAGGTTAAAGGGAAATTGGCAGGGGGGATGGTGGAATAAACAGTATCCTGTAAGAATCTTTGAATTCAGTTTTTGATTTGCCTTTAACTGATGCATCCCATAACTTCTTAAAGTCAGTGAACATGTTTGCATGGTTCCAGAAGTCTGTGTCAGCAGTCTTGTATGTAATTTCTTGTATGTGATTTCCGTTAAAGGTTTTTTCAATACTGTAAAGATCACTTACTATGTGCATGCTCTCTCATACTCATCTTGTCTAGCAACTACTTTGCTTATTTTCAATGAGCTGCGCATTTAAGCTAAAAACAATTGCTGCTGTTGACAGACAAGACCTTGCTGTAGTAAGCTTTTGTTTCGTTTTGTTTAATTCCTGCCTTCCTTGCCATTGCTCATTGATCTTGGTAGCTTCTTGCAAACAGTGTCCTGTAATCTGTTTTGCCACTTGATGGCACTAACGTGCTTTTGTTAGGCTGATAGTACAAACCTGATAGAGACTTTTAAACTGTACAGACTACAGACTTTTAAACTGTAGCATATCTGTATAAAACTTGCGTCTTCTCAGAGCCTTTCAGCCATGGCTTTAGACACCACACTCTTACGAGACAGTGACCAGTCAAAGGACTGGTCTGATAGGTCCAGAAACTGTCATCCAATGCGCAGAGTGCTAAACAGGGGACTAAAATTGCCCTGGGAAGGAAATGCTGCTGCCTTCCAAAAAACACCACTGAGGCATTTCATACATTGTGTCAGAGTAGCGTCACAGATGTGCAAAATGGACCTAGATATTTATCCTTTATATCAAGGCACTGAGGTATCAGATCACTTAATTTTCCTAACTGAAACACTCAAAGCTCTAAGACTTGCGCTTCTCTTAATCAGGTAGAAATCTTCAAAAGTTTTCACAGCAGTATAATGTATCTGGGTTTGTGGTTTTATTTTTCAGATCTTGCATGATATTGTTCCATCTCATGAACTAATGATAGATTTTAATACCATGCTTCAGAAATCAAGTAAGTCTTTAGATATCTTTGTTCTTTTCCTTTATGTCAATCTAGAATAATATTCTGATATTATTCTGCAGCCTTCTGTGTTTTGTGGTAGTTGTTTTATTCGTAAACAGCCCTCCCTCCCCCAAACAATCCAATCCATTCATAAGAACCTTTATGTTGGGTGTCTTAGCAGGCACTTACAAACTTCTGTAAACAAATGCTTCTCGCATTTTAAAGGCTGATCAATGGAAACCGATGTCAGACATAGCCAGGATCTCAATAATATTTTTTCTTTGTCTTGAGATGCCCTAATCTGAATGTCAGATCTTTTACTCCCTTTTTGGGGTCTCTTTCTCCTCTGAAGCAACTGAGATGGATCTGGTCTAGATGTCCTGCTGTGGCAGGGGGATTGGAGTAGATGATCTTTTGAGGTCCCTTCGAATCCCTGATAATTCTATATGCTTTATTGTTATTGATCAAAGAACAAAGTAATTATTCACTTCAGGGGAGCTTTATATTTAGCTGGTAGAAGCATCCTCCAATTTGGACTCAGTTTTTTTCATTCTTATCAGTGTGTTCCAGGTTGGCTGTCTTACTGTGACCTGGTGTGTTCTAGCAGTTCAGCAGATTGGTGAAATATCCTTGCATAGATATTGGTTTCTTTTCAACTTTTCTGCTCTGGGAGAAAAAAACAATCTACTGGCTGAAACACCCTTTCCTGTGTTCATGACACCTTTGTGAGCTGTCTGTAACTAATGAGGATACTCTGAGTTTTGAAGAGGAAAAATAAATTGTTTCAAGAACCCCACTAGTCAGTAACTGCTGGTGTGAAATGGCTGTTTTATTCATATCTGTTCCAGATTTCACTTTTTTGTGACATCTCAGGAGTTAAAGTGTTTTGGATGCCTGTGTTCTCTTCCTATGGGAAGAACATGCTGAAGAGCAGTACCAATTGGAACTACCGATTAGTGAGCAGTGTAGGATAAGTGAGGGGTCCTTGTGTACTTCTTGAGTCAACAGTTTTTGAGTAGGATGGAGTGTCTGTAGTATGTGTTGTGCTCCAGAGCCGTAAAGTATTCCTTAACTTTATCTCTTGGGAAAGGCAAAGGCAGTAGGGGGGACCCTCAGTAATAGGAACAGTAGCAGCATTTGGGGATGGATTGTTTACTGATCAGTTCAGCCCAGTCTAAGCAATTCATTAACCAGGGTATCTCTTTTATTCAGAGAAAAGGAAAAACCAGCGTCTGGCACTAGAAGTTATTTTTGCAGCCTTGGATTATGCTGGCTGGAAAGAAAATGTAAAAGCATGGAGCTGCCTGGCAAGACAGATAAAGCAAATTGTAATGTAAGTATCTGTGGTCCAGAGTGCTAAAAACAAATGTGTGAAGTCTCCTTTTTTGGGCAGTTGCCAGCATGACCCTCTGTAGCCTTTGTCTTCCATGCTAGTGAACCAAAGAGTTGCCTGGCCTACCCTGAGTTGTGTGGGCAGTGCTTGACCGCGGTGTGCACTGGCAGGAAAGAAGAAATCATTATTGAGGAGAACTCCAAATTTCCAGTGCTGTCATTTTCTGAAAAAAACTTCTTTTTCACTAGCTGATGTACTTATGTAGGAAGAGTCATGGATATTGTTTGGGTAGGATTTGCTGCTCATCACTGATGTCTCTTTTCTCAATGTGGAGAGAAATCAAAGTTGCTGGGTTTTTGGCTTTTACTCTATGTGCGTTATTTGAAACTGACTGATGGCCTGCAGCAGGGGCATGGCTGGTACTGTACAGGCTGGTGTGTTGTGTGATGGTGGTAAATGTCACAGAATGCTGCCGGTGTTGACTGTAAAATCCAGTGTTTTCATCCAACTTAAACTTTTCTTTACCTTGTTTTACCTTTTTTGCAGCTCTGAGAAGCATCTTGACTGGATCAAGCAAGAGTGGGACACCAGAAAGGACTGGTGGCCAGCCTTCCATTTCAGCCGTTACTTGGCAAAAAGGAATTGGCAGGAAAATGAAAGCCTTTCATATGAAAAAGCTCTGGTGGCAGGAATCTTACTGGGAAAGGGTAATACTAAATGTTCTTTCCTCTTTACTACATCAAACAGAAATAATGTGTAGTTCTATTCCCTAATGAGACATGGTGCAGCCAGTCTGCTCCCTGAAAGAAACGCAGTTTCTTTTGAAGCTGAACATGAGGAAAATGCTTAAATTGGTTTGATATTAGGTAGTAAGGCATATTTTGCATAACGTCTCTTTTCCTGCTTTAGAATTCTGTTTTATCTGGCCTTGTTAAGCAGTCACAATACTATTTATCTTGTTTAACCTTCAAACCACAGTTTCAAAAATGTACAACATGCTTCTGTGCAGTGAGTGTTTGGAAGACTCTAGGCAGTTTGCTTACTGGATGCCAGCCTAGGCCGTGTCTCAGTACATACTGCAGAGGAACTTGTCATTGGGAACCATGGGGATATTGTAATGCAGGAAGGAGGTGGAAGGGTGGTCTTGAGTGAAAACCATCAGCAGTTTGGTAGGACCTCTTCATTAATGTTCTTTGAAACACTGCCAAAGTCAAGAGTATCAGACCAAGGAGAAGCTGCTAAATTGAAAATTAGGTGTGAAGACCATGGCTTATACATCAATTTGGACTTCTGATTGATAGGAACTTACTCATTGTCAGCTTTTCTGTAATGCTATCTTCTGGATGTCATAAAAAATGTCTTATGTTGAAAGTCTCATTTTGCTTTCAGTAATATATTATCAAGTGTCTACTAATAAAATTGTTCCAGCTCTGATTTTTTTCTAATGATATTTCTGTGCATTTATATATGCAGTGTGTTGTCTGAATCAAATGAGGATGGGTTGTTTGAAGTTGCAGTTATGTCTATAATATGCATGTCTTGGATAGCTTTACTACCTTTCACCGCTGAAAGCTTTTAGGTTTTTTTGCATGCTATTTAAACAATGAAAGTGCTTTGGATTTGTTTGTAGCATGGTGTAACTTACAATGTTGTTTTGCGGTTTTTTTCCTTAGATTGCAAGTACTTTAAATACCTGTCACATCAAGGCTGTAAAGCTCAGTTGAAGAAGTTTCGGATACTGAAGAAATTTGTGAATAAGCATAATCCTGCCTATCTGAGAATATCTGGTCTTCCAGGCTCTTGATAGAAGGCATCCTTAAGGTCCTTGCTGTACTTTAACCTTCTCTGTAAAACTCACTTCTTTAAATATTCTAGGCAGACCCTGTTGAATCAATAGGGTTATATTTCTGTAAAAAAAGTTTCAGTCTGGTTTTATTTTATAATAAAATGAATATAAATCCAGCTGATAAGGGTGAGGGATTTCTTTAATCTTAGTCCTCTATTTATGTGTGAAATGCAAACAGCATTGATTTAAAATATGTCTTGAAAAATACTAATATTATCATGTGAAATGTCTGTTGCAATAGTACTGAAGGGTTGATCCTCCTTATGTTTAGGTGTGTACATGGTGATATAAATGATGGCTCAAACATAGATCAAAATGTATGGATCTAGGACTAGCAGTGGCATTCATTGTAGGTGCAGTATCTTAACCTAGGGACAATACACGAGGCACTCTGAAGCACATTGTCAACCTCTAAAGGTTGCATAGCTTGCTGCTTATAACATTATGTCCTGAAACGTTTGGAAGATGGAGAGGCATGCATTGTGCTGTTATAAAATTGAATATTGAGAATGATTAGAGGTTGTGAAGGTCTACTGCAGCTTGTTCAAATCAATGATGCAATCCAACGTACCCAAAGGCAGTTTTCCATGTATCACATTTACAGGTTGTGTGTCCTGTTCAGGGATTGCGGTCACACCACTGGTAGGGAGCAGTGCAAGGTTGTTGTAGCTGCAGGGCTGCATAGGGAACCCAGTGTTGTGATGCTTTGAAAGGGCAAAGGCATTTCTCTACCTGGTGGAAAAGACTTTCTAGAATCTCTTGAGTGTCTTGCCTATGAGTTGAAGTATGCGGTATTTGTAAAGCAGATGTTACTGTGTTGTCACAAACTAGTGCCCAGTTTTCTTTAAACAACAGCAAAACGATTTCCAAGTGCTACTTCTAATGATGTGTCTGTAGACCTGTGGTGGATGAAGTGCTTGAACTACCTCTGTGAATGAAATAAGAGTTGTCTTTAATAGCATCATAGTATAAGTACATAGATAAGTACAGCTGTGCTTTTTATAGTTGAGTGTTTATCGGGGATTTTGGTCTCAGTTAATATGGGTGTCATGAAATCTGCCTTAAGACAATGTGTCTTACCATCAGGTGAACTACTTGCCTTAGCTGTGTTTTGTCAAACAAAAAAAAAGAAGTCAATTATTCATCATTCCTGATGCCCTCAGAAGGTTACTGACTGCTTCTGTAATCATAGGGCTTTTTTTGTTTGAGATTTTCAGCTGAGTTTGACTGTTTTCATTTAGATTGTGGCCTTAAAATCTGTGCTTCCCCAGCATCCTGTAAGGTGTCCCACCCCCCTGGGAAGCAGCTTCAAGTTCAAAAGATGATCCACATTGTTGCTTCCAATGATTCCTCTTGATGGATTTTGTGCTGGGACATAGGGGGTGGGGGTGGGTGTTAAAGCTGTCCTAGCAAAGCTATGAGAGGACACCAGGCAGTGCATCCCTTCCCTGGAGTCCTTAATTTGGCTGCCTGCAGTTCACTCCTCTGAACTTGCAAAGATGGACCTTCAGTGGGCTGATGACTCTCTGTGATGGGCCTGGGAGCATCACAGCAGGGTGGTATTTGAGCGCCCCTCTTCTGTGGTCTCTCTCTGATGGAGTTTTAGCATATAAAATAATACAAATGGTATAAAAATGCTAAAGCCTGTGCTGCGTGTTGAGAGCTCATATAATTCCCTTTCTGTCCCCTCAGCTGCCAGTAGATGTGTATGCCTTGCAGCAGCTGAGAAACCATCTCTATTGAGGAAGAAAGGTGAAACAAAGTGGCACAGATTGGGCTAGAAGTAAGAAGAGTGTAGTTCTGTTCATTATTTTGGTGCTCTTGTTCTTTCTTGTTCTATGAATTGCTGAAGTTCAAGAAAAGCAGGCTGGTGAAATGTCAGCTGCTTTTGAAAGCATATTGACCCTGTGTGTTCTTACACCGTCTTTTGCCCACCAGGCTCTCTGTATTCTGAGCACCTGCCCTAAACAAACGTGTACCTTACCTTTGGAACAGTCCCTACAGAAGCACAGGATTGGTGTGTGTTGTACTGCTCTGAATTTGTAGTTCTTCAGGGCTCTCTGTAATTGGTGTCTGTGTCTGCAATGGTAAATGGAAAGTTATGCTCAGTCTTGTTACATCTAAAGAAAGGCTGGAGGTGTCAGACTGCCCAGGTGCAAGGAGTCGTTGAGCAATGTGAACAGTAAGCTCTGTGGGAGGTTGTGTTCTCACCCAAACAGGCAGTTCTGGCCTTTCTGCCCTGCTCAAGGGGCAGCGAGGACTGTTGTTGCCTCCTCCTCTGAGATATAGTAACTGGGAAGTGCAGTTCTGTACATGGGTAAATATTCCGAGGTTTTGTCTGCAAGTGGCAAGTCCTTTAAATTCTCCTAATGGTAGATGATCTTAGTTACTCCAAAGAGCTCAGTAATGCTAAAGGAATTAAAAGCGTAGGGAGAGTTGTAAGCTGTAATTACAAATTATAAGTATGCAAACATCCTCACTTCACTGTGAGGACAGTGAAGCAGACAGGGTTATTGTCAGGCTGTTGGACAATTGAGGTGCCACAGGTTAAAGCCATAGCAGAACAGTTACAAACCTAGAGTTTCTTTTAAAGCATTCATTTCCCCATACAGCCTCTAAGGAGATGTGTAATCACAAGGTGTTCTCAGCTGTTATGTTATGCTGGTTGCTGTACTGAGAAGCTTCAATACAAATCAAGGGAGTGGAGCTAGGCAAGTGCTGTTTTCAGAAATGCACGCTGAGTCCCACATGCACAGACACCGCTCCTGCGTGCGCAGCTCATGCTGTACTTCACTAGCTGCGGGGCTTTCTTACACATTCTTCACCAGAGGGGAAAGTAGGCAAACATTTTGTGCATCATTAAATCAGTTTAATGTCAGCTAGGATCGATCTCACTAAAATCAATTAGCTTAAGTGCAGTGTTACATCACAGTCAGCTTCAGGTTCTGCTGGTGCCTTAAATGAGTGTTTTATCCTTCACTCTATCTGAATTTTAACCTTGAATGTGTATCTGGATTCGTGGGTAACATTAGTGAGCAACTGAAAATGATACACTTGTGTTTTGTAAATGGGGAGAGATGATCAGTTTCTGTGTATGGGTATCATGTTTAATTTTTCTGTTATTCATATTTCTTGGTAAAGGATTTCTCAGCCAGTTTAAACTAAGATTATGGATTAGATTTGCTAGTGCTTCTAGGGGCATGAGAAGTGTTCTGAGGGGAGGGTTCAGCTGTATGGCGTGTGTAATACCAAAGAGGCAGCCCAGAGGGTTCATCTTCTGCCAACTGGTAAACTTCAGAGAGAGAAAAAGGGGAGAGAACATCAGCATTTGCTCGGGTTTGCTTAGCTCCATGGCTGGTGATTACTAAAATGAATGAACCATACTGCAGCATAGTCCAGGATTACTATATATCTGACCTCAAGAAACCTACATTGAAGGCAGTGTTTTGTCGTGAATTGGAAGAAAGAGCAGCAGCTCTGCAGTTCCCTTTTGTCCCACACATATCTTTCTCTGCCTCTCCTTGTGCCTGATGGGCTGCTGGGCATCCTCAGTGCCTGGGTTACAGGCAGTCTTTATAGACCTCCCTTTCACTTGGGAGTTCTGCTTATGAAAATTTTAGCTGCTGTGACCTGGAAAGAGACAACAGTATTGCAGGAAAATGTGGAGACATTGAGGATGGGGGCATAAGATGTGCGGAACATGGATCAGATACCCTGTGTTAGGGAGGACAGAAAAACAGTACCTGTATCTTACACTTTGAGCTGAGTGATCCACCTGAGTTACAGGTCTGATAGGCTCTCACTGCTAGTGGTGTTGCTGTGAAGAGAGGTGTGGGAGCAGGGGAAGAGCAGGCTGACAGGGTAATGCTAGCTAAACCTTAGCGTGCGTTTTGCAAAGCGTGCTGTGTAAGGCGCAGTGCTTTGCTATCTGGCAACATATTGTAACATTTGATATCAACAATGATTGATGAAAGCATTGCTCAATGTAGGCTAATTTTCTCATAACAAAGGAGAGTTACAGATCAATATTTATTTGCTGCTGCCGGCTACTGTGTGCTGGATTATAAATTCTACACGATCAAAATATAAGGGAATTATCAGGCAAAGTGGATCCCTGCGGTGTATAGAGGATGTGATTTGATTGTGTTCCTGCTGAGGATGCTCCAAATGGTGTGGTGGTTAAAGCAGAACACAATTTAATAGGCAGTGGTTTCACACACCTGCTGCAATATCCTGAGGCATTGGTCACTGCATTTTATCACTGCTGTCTCCTCACTGTCCACCTGGTTTGTGGAAACAGGCATTGCGCAATAAGGACAGACCGAAGGCACTACTCTTCTGAGCCTCCCTGTAATCAGAGGGCAGAAGTAACTTGCCTTTTCAATAACTGTTAGTCATGCAAAGCTAGACTTACTGCATGCCAAGACACAAAGCAGCTGGATGATACACTTAATCTTACTAAAAATATATGAAAATCTTCCAGCTAATGTTTCAATAACCCTAAAATACCACCTAAATGGTGGTATTGATATCCTGTGGAAATGGAACTTGGGACAGAAAAATTAGTCTCAGAAGTACCAGAAGAAAACACAGATTTTGTCTTTTGAACAAAACAAATGTTAAAAGATATAGGTGCTTACTGATAAACCTGAATTGTTAAGTTGAACTTGATGATCTCAGGTCTTTTCCAGCCTCAATGATTCTGTGATTAGTAGCCCCTCTAATTGAGCAAACAGAACATTATTTTACATCTTTGGGGGAGTTTAGATCAGATGCAAAGCAGCTCCTTCAGTCTAGTGTCTCTTCAGTGCCAAAACCAACAGACAGTAAAAAACTGGTAACTCTTGTAATTTTTTTCTCCAGCCTTTGGGGTGGGGTAATGAGTGGTGTCCTGAGCATTATGCAGAGGAAGCTAGTTTTGTCGACCCTAGCACTCTCACTGGTCACTCAGAGGACAAGGAGGATCCGTAGACTGCAACTCACCCTTGCAATGGAGCTGTGTCTTCTTAACAGACAGAAGATGATGGCATGGGGGTGTGTTCTGTATCATAGGTTTCCTGCTGCTGTTCTAACAGGCTACAGGAGGCATCCAAAGCAATCTGGGCCTGCTCCTAGAGCTGCTTCAGTTTGCATCTGGCAGGATCTGGGTCTGGTTTCTCCTTCCTAAGGATTTGCAGGTTTAGCCTGCTCAGCTGAACTGTTCTAGAATTTAGCTTAAAAATTGAATATGAAACTTTAAAAATGGCCTCTAACATTCTTGTGATGGTGTTGTGCAAGTTGTATGGCTGTAGAAGTTCCCTGAGTGCAAATGTTACTGCATGCACTGAAATGGCTGTTTGGCTGATGGTTGAGACAACGTTTCTCTGTTCTGAAAACTGCTCTGGGAGAG
Source organism: Upupa epops (assembly GCA_013397515.1). Taxonomy (NCBI): domain Eukaryota; kingdom Metazoa; phylum Chordata; class Aves; order Bucerotiformes; family Upupidae; genus Upupa; species Upupa epops. Next base: position 49,181 of record VZRI01005852.1, on the reverse strand, counting down.
GCTTAAACTCAAAAAGGTCACTTAAGCCTTGTTGAAGCTTATTGAATGTGATGATATTAGCATAAGATAGGAGCTAGTGCAGGGGAAGCAACATATTTTTAAAGCCAGTTTTAATCTGAGGCCTCACTTTGTTGCTGAATCCATGCTTTTTGCAGAGAAACTTGCAAAACGGCAAAGAAGAATTAGATTGATCTTAGCGGCTCCTGCTTCTGCTCTGTAAAGTAATAGGATTAATTGTATGTTCCATCAACACTTGAGTGACATGGATGCAGGCAACAGTGACTGCAGGCCACCAAGTCCAGGGTGTTTACATAGATCCTGAATCATAGAATCATTAGCGATCAGAAGGGACCTTGAAAGATCATCTAGTCCAATCCCCCTGCCACAGCAGGACCGCCTAGAGCAAGTTGCACAGGAACAGATCCAGGTGGTTCTTGAACGTCTCCAGAGAAGGAGACTCCACAACCCCCCTGGGCAGCCTGTTCCAATGCTCTGTTACCCTCACTGTGAAGAAGTTCCTTCTGATATTTAGATGGAACCTCCTATGTTCCAGCTTGCACCCATTGCCCCTTGTCCTATGACTAGATGACCAAATGGTTCCTATCTGATGCCTCTTGCTTGGTTTGTGTGCTGGGCAGACACGCTGGGAAGCACAACAGCTGCAAAAGCCTGGCAGTTGCACGGGAGCAGTTCATCCTTATAAATAAATACAGCAGGGAGCCCTTACCCTGCAGACCATTGGCAGAATGGAACTGAGGAGCTCTGAGGCAGTGAGAACATGTCTTGTTTGAAAGGAAGCTGGTTTTGTCTTTCTTGTCTGAGGTTGCTGGTCTGGAAGCTGGATTTGCATTCCTGAATTCCCACTGAAATGTAACTGTACCGTTTGTTCAGCTCTGCCAGTCTTCTAGTTATATTCATGCCCATCAGTATCATGGAACAATTGCTTTTTCATCTGTGGATGTAAATTGTTTCACTTCTTATAGTTTTGTTTAATAAAGTATATTTTTCCAGTATTTGGATATGGCTGGCTGGCAGTCACTAGAGACTGGGTATTGAGAGGATGCGAACTGGCCAACTTGAAGGGCCAGCTTGAACTTCTGGTTAAAATACAAACCTCCTCCAATTTAGAGTCCTTAGGGTAAATTTGCTTTTGTGCAGGTCTGTTTTTCTGAAAGGCAACTATTAAAGCCAATCAACAGTCAAGAGGCCTCACTGACTTTATATTTTCAGTAATGCTTGATTTTAGCAGAAACTAATCTTGATAATGGAAAAATGTAGCACTGGTTTATTTTTCATCTAGTTGATTTACAGCTTTACAGAAAGATGAGAAGTGGAAGAAGGAAGATACCTGTACTGGCAGCACAGGAGCATGTGCTTTCCCTGGAACAATGATTTTTTTCCAGAAATTCATCATGTCACTTGCTGAGGATAAAGCAGGTATGTATCGTGCTAGCTGTACTTTTATTGGAAACTGCACTGTCAGTTCTGTATTGTAGGGCAAATGTGTAAACGTGTGCTTCTCCTCATGTGTTACCAGACAGCAGGCACTGCAACACAGTTGTGGTTTTTTTAGCAGGACAGGTAGGGTTGGTTTGTGGTTCAGACGAGTTTCTTGCCCTATGAGACCGTTACAGTTCAGCTTGAAGGAGAGCTCTGGAGATAGGCCCTCTTGTGAACTTACAGTCTGAATGCTTGTAGGAATTAGAACTCCTTGTTTCAGCCTTTCCCTGTCCTTTTCATGATGCTGTTTTGTTAATGAATAGCTACTGAAAACAATATCAATAGAGTTTGATCATTGCAGGATCATTCTAACAGCTCATACTTGCTTGAGTTCTTACAGTGTATCTGCATTTCCCTCACTTCATTAGTATGAATTCCTCAGTCTTATTCCCAACAACACTGCTTCGCACTGTGGATCAAGACCTTATTTGGGGATGACAAAAACCCCTAAGAATATAAAGTAAGTGTCTTGGTACATAGGATTATTGCTGTAGCCATGATGAACAACCACAACTCTTGCCTAAGTGGAAGCTCTCTTTGCTTGTGTGCAGTCTCCTCACTTTGTAATACAAAAAGTGGCTGCGGGTTCACCTGCACAGGCTGTGAGACGAAAGGCCACTTCTTAAGACATGACTGAGGGGTTTTCTTTTGTGACCACATGATTTAGTGATGGGCCAGGAAAGAGAAGGAAAGTGAGAACTGAGATTCAGCTTGTTCATTTCAATCTGGAACTGAATTTTTTTTTCACTTCCATTTAGATGAGCTGTATTTTATATCTGCTCCTCATCCCAGTGCCTCTACACCACATCAGTCACTTTGCAAGTTTGTTGATCCTGCAGAGTTAGTAACTAAAGATGCTTTCCATGCCAAATTATTCTGTAATCACCATTCATCGTCCAGCTATCACAGCAGAAAGAATACAAAATACTGCTGATACATAATCTGCTGACCTTCACATCCAGTGTTTGGGTTCTGTTTACCTGCCACACATCTGGCACAATTGGTTTTAGCTGTTATTCCTTGCTCATTTATGTGCTCAGAAGTCTGTTACAGTAAGATCAAATTAAAGTTTCCTTAACTTACATATCAGAAGCGTAGCACTGGGGTGTTTTACAAATGACAATCCGTGTCCATCAGGGTCACAACATCAAATGTCCCCAAGGCACTTTTAATATAAATAAAATGCAGTTCCACAGTTTAGTTTTCCTCACAAAGCAGGGTGAAATCTAGTGGTTCATGTAGTGCTTAAATAATAATTGGAGCCGGAACCTGAGATTTTCCAAGGAAGACGTTATTTCCACATTAAGCACTTACACCCCTGCTGAAATCTGGTTTTTCAATAATAATAATGCTTATGTAACTGTTTCCCCTCTCAAATTTTTGGATCTTGATAAAGAACATTAAACAAGCTCTAAATCACCCTGTGAACTAGATGCAATACTGCATGAACGTCTGTGCTGTGGCTGAGGTCTTGGACACTAACAAAATGAAGAATACAAGTTGTATGTTTGGAAGATGGTAAGGTAAATCCAAATAGCCAGATAGTTAAGCTCTGCACTAAGGTGATGTGGATAATAACTTGAATTTTTACTTGCTGTAGCTACTCAAAAGGCTCCTGCCTTGAATAGCTTATTGTCTGCCAGGAAGCTTTTGAACTGCATTAACTGTGGCTGAGCAAGATCTAATATTTTCAACTAAAAATATAAAAATACTTGTGGTTGAACATAAACACTGAAAGCCTGACCATGCTCTGTTTAACCAAAGAAACCTCCCAACCTTGCAGCCTGTGACCACTCCTCAGTGTGCTGTGAAGACTGTCAGGGTGATAAATTTTCTCTCCCACAGCGAAACAGCTCTGTTTCAAAAAGCAGCCTGGGGGTGCCTCTCCAGGAGGCTGCCTGCCGGAGGCATTGCATTGCTGTGATGACTCCCCTGGCCGAAGTGTGATGGTTTTGGTCGTTAGTAGGGTGTCTGGAAAGAAGTCAGCTCTTCCTTATGGTTTTGGAGCTTCACCACCTATAGAGCAGAACCATGCACTTACTTCCTGGGCTTTGTGGAACTTAGTATTTTATTTTTTTTTGTTCTCCTTGTTTACTTTATCTCAGATGCTCCTCTGCTCAGCTTTGCTGCTCTCTCTTTGCTTATGCACTTTGCAAGCTTGTCCAGTATATGGAAAGCACTGACTGCTCCTCTGGGGGCTGAACTTACTTGGCCCTGAAGCAGAGTCCTAATATCTCCAGATCCTGGGCTGTACTCTGGCCTCCTGATTGTATCATGAGCAGAGATTTTTCCTTTCTACTTTAGCAGTCTTATGTTTCCATCTCACTATGAGCAGTGGCTGGGATAACTGGCTCCTCTGATGGGTGCAGTCCTAATCAGTTCTGGCACTCCCTGCACCTCAGCAAGTCTGCTGGGATGGGCAGCAAGCCACCAACACCTGTTTCAAGACATTAGCAAGGCCACTGCCAACCATATGATGGCAACTTAACATTTCCTGGGAATCTCCCAGGAAACTGATGGCAGGAGTGCCCTGTCTCCTCATTTCATCTCCCCTCTTCAGCAGTGCTCTTTGAGACTGCAGAGTGGCTGCTGTGCCTCTGTCTGGACTGAGCAGCCCTCAGAAGCTGAGGGAGGAGGTGGTAGAGGGTGCTTTAAAAGTCAAAGTGGAAAAAAACCCACACTCCACCCCCCATACCAAAAAACCCCAAACCTCCCAAGCAATGCCAGCAGCCCTGCTTTATAGTAACCCTTTTTTTAATTGAAATGATATGGAGGAAGCCCTTGGCTGTTGCTGCTGTCTGGAGGAGGATGCTAGTCACAGGAAAATGGGTTGTGCTTTGTTCTACTCTGGGTTGTTGAGCATGCTCAGGCAGGAAAGCTTGTTCTTATTTGTCCTAAACCAGTTCCTTTGGTGGGTAACAGAAAGCACATATCTGTTGCTCTTCTTTGGATCCCCCCTTCCTGTTATTTCCCATGACACCTTTGCTTCAGGGAAAACATGCTTATTTGGGCACTTTTTTGCAGTGGGAAGTGGTGAGGGAACAACAATAGAGGAACACAGATACATTTTCTCTTCAATTGTTGCTTGTACTCACCTTGCCCGCTCCTTTCCTGTCTCACCCCTCTTGCTGCAGCACTACCTTGTGTCTGGAACAGAACCCTCTAATGTTCACACTAACTTCTGTTTAGGAATATTCTGCTGCGTGCAGAGAGATCCTCATGCTGCACTACAAGCAAGTGGAAAGTGCTGTCACTGCCAGTCCTTGTGTGTCTGAATAAGGCTTCTCTGACGTCACACTTTGAAGTGTAGGACAACCTGAAGTGACTCATATTCTGAAGTCTAGCCAATCCATCCACCAGGCTTCAAGAAGAGCTGTGCTATGCTTCTGAGCACGTGGCTGAACACCCCTAATATGAAGCCTTGGATGCAGTGATGGGCTACAAGTCCATGCAAGCAGGCCAGCAACCCACACACAACCCAAATAGCTACTGATGTTAAGTAGTGGCAGTCCAGCCTGTCTTGGATGACCTAAAGTGGACCAGGAGGGTGGTAGAAAAGAAGCTGCAGCCTTCCAGCTGCTATCACTACTCAGACCAGGATTTTATGGCTTGCAGCCCCGAGTTAGGTTTTTAAATTCCACTTATGTTGCATTCCAACTGCACAAAGTGCTTTTATGCCTCCTCAGCAGAGGCCAATGAAAATGTGGGATTGATGTGTGCCTCTGGAATAAATTAACATCCTTAACAATGTCTTGGATATCTGCATACAGCCTTCTGTTTTCACCCAGAGCTCCATCAAGGAGGCATCTGCCAGGGAAANGACTCTGCACTTGTCCCTGTTGAACCTCATCTGGTTTCTCTGTGCCCAGCTCTCCAGTCTGTCCAGGTCTCTCTGGATGGCAGCACAGCCCTCAGACGTATCAGCCAGACCTCCTAGCTTGGTGTCATCGGCAAACTTGCTGAGTAGACACTCTGTGCCCTCATCAATGTCATTGATGAAGATGTTGAACAAGACCGGTCCCAGCACCGATCCCTGAGGGACACCACTAGTCACAGCTCTCCAGCTGGAGCTGGCACCATTGATCACCACCCTCTGAACTCTATCCTGCAACCAGTTCCTAACCCACCTCACTGTCTGCTCTTCTATCCCACACCTCCTCAGCTTACTCACTAAAATTTCATGGGAGACAGTGTCAAAGGCCTTGCTAAGGTCAAGGTAGACCACATCCACTGGTTTCCCTGAATCTAAGCTTGCAGCCCCGAGTATTATAGAATGCTATCAGGTATGTTGCATTCCAACTGCACAAAGTGCTTTTATGCCTCCTCAGCAGAGGCCAGTGAAAACGTGGGATTGATGTGTGCCTCTGGAATAAATTAACATCCTTAACAATGTCTTGGATATCTGCATACAGCCTTCTGTTTTCACCCAGAGCTCCATCAAGGAGGCATCTGCCAGGGAAAACAGAGAGTAAACAGATAGTGTGTTTTCCAAGCTGTTAGGCTTTAATTTCACTGAGAAGCATTCAACCATATTACAGGCATGTGACTGAAATCTTTCTCAGTATTAAAAGCTAAAGTACTGAGCAGAGAGGCAAACTTGACGTTAGGCTCCACAGTAACATTTGTTTCTGTCAGCTACTAGAGCTGTTTCTGGTTTTTTCTCTTTTTTTTTCCCTGTCTTTTTTCCTCTGTTAGTCTAAATGGGCATCACAAGGGAACTGATGGCTTTGATTTCAGGGATTGGATTTGAACTGGAAACTTATGAGTTCCCATCCCTGGCTCTGTGACAAGCTCCTTGAGTCAAATAATCCCCTCCTTGTAAATCTAGGGGAGTCAGTCTTCCTTTCTCTTGGCATTCTATTGTCAGTGTAACTAAGGCAGGGCTCTTTTTCTTGAGTAGAAGCGATGTTTTGCAACTTGAGGCTATCTTGTCTGGGATTCCAGGTATTGATGTATGAGCTAAAATTCATGTTGTTAAGTCTGCCAAAGTGTGCAAAGTTTCATGGTATTCTCTCTGGACTTACCTTCCCTCAGTATACATTCATCATTTCCAAAATAAAGCAAATTTTATTTCCAAAAAACCCTTTTGATGGAAGAAAAGAGGTTTATATAATGTGTATTTCTTCTTTCAGAATGTCAGCTATTTCTCTTAACGGTGGCTCTAGTAAGGCTTTGTACCTGTCATATTTCTGAATTAGACTTTTGCCTTAAAGCAGGGGTGCTGAACCATGCTAATTACTTTCCTTGGAGACTGTCCTTGAGCTGCTTAATGAATCTTCAGCAATTGAGCCTGTAATAAAATCTACTCCCATTGCAGCTACCCCAGGAATTTCTTCTAAGAAAGCTAAAAGTGGTCCCAGTAGCCAAAATAAAAGCATCAGCAGTGACATTAGCTCCATCTGGTAAAAAAAGACTGAAAATCAAAGCTGAGGCTCTACATCACAAGCCAAACGAGGAAGATGCATACATTTCCAGAACAAGATCAGCACCACCTTTGCAAAAAAAACAGAAAAAAAGAGAGAGGAGGAAGGAGAGTAAATTAAGAAGCAGCTTCTGAAGGCCTGTGCTGTCCCCGAAAATCTAAGTCACTTATGAGATGGTGAAGCAAAGGTTTTGAACAGACTCAGCAGACTTGTTATACCAGTCTTCCAGGGTTCACCTCTGTTAATGTCAGTGTTAGCATTCTCCGCATGCGGTTTATAAACCTTAACAGCACCAGCCTCCTAATGTTCAGTTTTCTTTTTTCAAATCCTGCTGTGATGCCCTTTCCTAACATAAGCAGTTTTGAGAGTCTGGCTGATATTCATGGGGAATGTGTGGCTGTGTCTCCAGCTTTCAGGACTTTGGCCTTTTATATAAGAATCTGAGTAGATGTGTGAATGACCTCTTTCTCTTTTTTTCTATGTCCTTTAACTGAAATGGAGTGAAAAGTATATTGTAAGTTGTCCTTCAGATGGTGAAACTGTTTTTTTAAAGCAGCAGTTTTGAAGGTATAGATCATCTTGCACATTCAGCTAATCTTAAAGTAACAGCAACCAGCTGAGCAGTTGCATTGAACCATTGTCTGGCTTCTAACTGAACGTGGGTTGGATCCTGGTCTGGAGAGCATCTCTGGGACAGTAGCTAAGGGCTGAGCCTCTTCTCTGGAGGGTAGAGCAGAAGGTTTGCAGAAACCAGCCTGCCTGCAGAAATGATACTTGTGGAACACAGCGTGTGCTGGGACATTCATAAAATCGTAGGATTAGGACGATGACCTAGCTTAATCCTATCTGCCATGGATTCCCACTAAGCCAGGTTCCCATGAAGCCTGGCCTTGAACACATTTGGTGATGAAAAACCTGCTCTGGTGTCTCACCACCCTCACAGTGAGGAACTTCCTCCTCACATCTAATATAAATCTACCTTCTTTCATTTTAATTCCATTACTCTGAAAGAGATTTGCTAGAGAGTGCTGTGAGGAAAATGGGGAGAGCAGGGACGGTGGGGTTGGTGTGGTTGGCATTTTAGGGCAGTCCACAGCCTGGCTCCAGCTCCTGCCTTTGTCCCAGGAGGGAGCAAAACCTAATGACGTCATTCTGCAGTTTCCACGTCATGCCTCGCAAGATTCTGGGCAGCAGCAGCAGCCCCCGGCTGCCCGGAGCGGGGGAAGCTTCACCCGGTATTGCTGATGGCTCTCCTGCCACTTGTGCAGCGAAACCATCGCGAAGAATTTAGCAAGTTAAAAACAAACCCAAAAACACTTTGGTAGGCCCCAGCGAGGATCGAACTCGCGACCCCTGGTTTACAAGACCAGTGCTCTAACCACTGAGCTATGGAGCCACCTATCGGTTTCTCTCTTCCCGATGGTCCGTGTGGTACCTTTCCCGCGCTCCCGAGGCCACCCGTGCCCGTCTGCAGCGGGGCCTCTGGAGGCCCTATGGGGCGCCCAGGGGTCCATTCACCCTCAACACCCTGTTCACTGCCGAGCCCCACACCGGCCCCTGCCTCTGGAGAAGCTGTCCTCGGCGGGGTGTGAGTCCAGGTCCCAACGCAACTGCAAGGCCTCGCCCCTTGGGCACCGGCCCCGCCCTGCACAGCCCCCTCCCCTCATCCCCGCCCTTTTCAGCTGCTGCACAGTGCAGCAGGGGGATTTCAGTGGTAAATGGGGGCTGTCAGGGGGGGCCTCTAGCCCATCCAGCAGCGTTCCCTGTGCTCTGAAGGCAGGAACAGTTGCTCCTCGTGGCAGGAGCTGGTGGAGGATGTGGGAAGGTGAGGAGCGGGGAGGTGAGGTTGCACGACGCGTGGATTTGTGTAGAAATGGAGAAAAAAAAGTTCTTTTAATTGGAGCCAATTATAATCGGCTCGGTGGTGTAAATATTCCCAGGTTTTGTGAAACAAGTGTTACAGAAAAATGCTTTTAATTATCATGCAAATAAACCAGAAATCTCTGCTGATTACGACCGGCTCCCCAACCAGGGGTTGAATTTGCCACCCCGGACAGTTTAGCCGTGGGCTTGGGACAGTTGAGTTAAGGTTGGGCATGGTGATCTTAAAGGTCTTTTCCAACCTAAACAATTCTATGATTCTGTGAACCTCATAGCAAGACAGGTATTATATAGACTTTGTTTATCTTTTAATTTTTAAAGAGCAAGGAAGTTTGAAAACATTGAAATTTTACTCCTTTGCATAAAAGAGCTGGTTGTCACACACAGCTATCCTCCATGGAAGTCTATGTGAATGTGAAAATGTAAGGGCTGGAGGGAAAATTGAGAGACACCACTTTGAACTAAGAAATCTGAGCAGTTCTGCTGCATGCTGGAGTCACATTCTAGAAGAAGCACCCATGATTTGTAGGGTGCAAGCATCAAACTGTGTACAAACAAAAGTAAAGCACACTGAAATGAGAACAGACAGAAAAACCTGCATTAAGGGCTTAAAGGCCTTTCATCTATCCCACACTCTACAAATCACAAACTAGGTCAATTGTGGTTTTTTCCTTTTATTTCACCTCTTTTTAAATGGAAATGATCTCTGTGGACAAACTAGACCAGTTCTAGAGAACTCTGTCTTGTAGTTTACGTAAGATACTAAAATTACTGTGAAATACTTGCTTTTGACCTCTAATGTGCCAGCTGATAAATTTGTGAAGTTTCACATTTCTTTGATGGTTCCTTTTTTCCTTTGCCCTTTCCTTTTAAGATAGTGACTCATTAGAATTGGTAAAACTCTGCTAATGCCTCAGGGAACTGCAATATACGCATAGCTTGTTTTATAACCTTAAAGTTACCGTAGGTACAGAACTATCTTAGACTTTTAATGTTGTAAACAAAACTACCCTCATCAGTGTAAGGGATCTACTGGGTGAGATATATTCTGAGAATACTGTAGTGTTGAAATAAGGTTTTCTGTGGTAGCACGGCTATCTGTCACTACTGGTTTTTAATTGAAGTGCAAAGTCTGTAACTGCTGTGGTTGCCCTGCTTCCAGATTCTTTGTGCTGCCTGGTTAGAGCTCACTACAAGGTGGGCTTCGTTTCAGATGAGGTGCAGCAGAGCCTTAGACAACCTGTGTGGGATTCAAATGTATGATGGAATATGCTCTATGCTGACAGCACCTCTTTGTATTGTGATACACTCTAGAATTCATCTCATCTGAAGGTAAACCTTTAAAATAAGTCATCTGAGTCATGCTCTGGAAGTGCTTGCTTCCTTCCAGCTGACTGTGAAAAGCTGTCGATGCTGAAAATGTAAGTGGTTAAGTGAGACACTTCTCACTGAGCGTGACAGGTTTGCACCGAGTGGTTCTGCTAGTGAGCTAATACTCTGCTGGGACACCTGGCTCAGGGGAGAGATGTGGCAGAGGCTTTATTCGACAGGCACAAGTCCTGTCTGCAAGCTGCTGACACTCTTAGCCAACCCATCTGCTCAGTCTTGTTTACACAGGAGTAACCTTTAGTTGAATACCCTTTTGCTTTAGATGTTTAAACTAGAATAACTATAGCTGGAAAACTTCTGTCAGAGGACCAAAAGAATTTCAGGGAGATGGCAAGATGAATTATGTGTCTAACTAAGACTGTATGAATACTTCTGCAGGTACATGCACAGATTCTGAAAATTAAACATTTCAGTCCTAAAATGCGTCTAGTCTTCTGCTTATTGCTACTGAAAGCCACTAGGTGGAACCTAAGTACTGCATGAAAGGACAAGGACACTTAACTGACTACAAATGCTGCTAAGTGTAAATTTTTAACAGGTTTTTTTTTAACATAAATTCATAGGACAATCTACCTTTTAAAGTGTTAAACGTGAAAATCCTCGTTTAGATATACTTTGTAAAATTTCTGCTGCTTCTCAGTAAGATTAAATTTGTGTTGTGTGTCTCCCTTGCTAAATCAGGGCTTTCCCAAGTATGAGTTCTTTGCTTCTGATGTAGTAAATTGATGCTGATAAAGGTAGGGAACTAATAGAGCTATATAGTGAGGGCCCTATGAAATCAAGCAGGAAGCCTCTTTGCTAACTCCCTTGCTTGTGTAACACGGTTGTTGTTTTCTTTCACACAGAAGAATTCTGCAAGGCAAAAACTCCCAAGGTAGAGAAGAATGTTGGAGCATATCAAAAGTGGCATGCATAGAAGTTTCCCCTTCCTGAGGAAAGCTGTTACAAAGAGGCAGAATTTGAAAGAGGTATCCTAGACCTTTTCTACACCAAGGACAAGCATCAAGCTAGAAATAGAATGGCTAGTGTAAGAATAGATGTAGTTTTGCGCTCAGTCTGTATCAAGGCTGTTATTAAAAACCTGACTTACCTGTTCCTGATTAGCTCCCCGACTGTTCTTAACAGCCCCACTGAATGAATATGTGTTTGTAAAGCTTGTGTCATTCCACTGATAACTGTGTTTCTGTGAATTTACATCCATCTTGTTAAGAACAGTGAGCTAATCTCATGCATATTCCATATGATCTTATTGTCATATCTTGCATTCAAATGCTAATAGAAGTAAACCAAAAGAATGACTCTTCAGACAGCTGCTTCATGAATTATCCCTAGAAATTCTCTTACACTGTTTTTCTTTTTCTAAACTCCTTTGCCTGGCTTGCCTTCCACTTCCTTGCTGAGCAGCTTTGCTGATGCAGGATTCAGTTCTCTGTTGCACAAACCAGCTACCAGCCTTGAGCTGCAGCAGTATGAGATAAACAGCAGTGACAGTTTTCTCTGCAAATGTGGTGTGTCTCCTAGCAGGTTGTCGTGGCTTGCTTACCTTTGTCCCCTTCACATCTCATTTTCTGTGTCCAGGGGGCAGCCTAGGATTTGCTCAGCAGATCAGCAAATACTGGCATGCACGCCTTTCCTTCTCAGCCTCTGTGAGAAAGGACAAATCAGCACAGCTCCAGTTTTTGTGAGACATGATATTCTGAGTATCTGGATTGTTTGATGGTGCATGTTTGGTGCTGTTGGGTTTGTCTCTTAAAAATACTCTATATTAACCTAGATATGTCTGAGCTTAATGTGTCCATTTTCATTGACTAGTGCTGATTTGTACTAATGCAAGGGTTTTCTTGAGTAAAATGTCATTTGAATCAGAGGAACACTTCCTGCTGAGTTTGGGTGGCTTTTGGAGCTGGTCCTTGGGGTATCTCAGGCACTGAAAGATCTCTATATGTAGTTGAGTCTGCCTTGTCTTCTGCCTATAAAGGTTTTTAAGTCCTGTTTGATTGGGAGATACCTGAGGAAGTGTTCTCCAGTTTTGACCCAAACAGTCCTTTAAAAGATTATTATTCTCTAAATTACATGGAAATGACCTACATTAGATACAAAACATGAGCTAGAACTAAATAAAAATCAGAAAAAATAACCTCCTGTGATTTTTTTTCACTGACAGTTAAGGTGTCTAGTACAGGATGGATAAGGTGCTGTGAAGGCTGCTGCCAGGCTTGAAGTTTTGCATTTCTTACATCCCTATTCCATCCATCATGAGATACTGATTTGCCTCTTTTTCTTTCTCTGATACTCTGCTTTCAGTAAGAAAGAAGTTCAAACATGCAACAGATCAAGTGACCTTTCAAAATGACTTTGGTAGTCTCAGTGCTCTTCTTCTGGATAAATATCTGTTATAACATGCAAAAAAAAATCTTTAGCAGCAGGAGTAGAGGGCTGATGTATCTATGAAAATTCAGTGGTCTTTTTTTTTTCCTTCAGAAGGATGACACACCACATGAGGGAACTTTAAAGGCAACCAGATTCCATGCATTTCTGCTTGCTTGTAGCCCAACTCATCTAATGGGTGTTGTGAAGCTCATCACTTACATTTGAGCATCAGTACTTTTCTGTGGAGAAGCCACCACTATTCTCAAGTCATGCTCCAGGACCATGGTTCTGTCTCTTCCTCTGTTGTGGAGTTGTTGAGGTATTTTTCCTTGAAGATAATGTGCCTCTTATGCACTTTTCCTGTTGTAGGTGATCCAAGCAGAAGAGATTAATTCTTTATTGTTTTCTTTCTGAAACAAGAAAGGAGTAAACTACTTGTTAGCCTCAGAGTTATTTATCTGAAGCTGTTTATTATAACAGTGTTTCTGACTGTGATAATAAGGTGGCTGGAGATCCTTAGCATCTTTGAAAAATCAAGATGTTGCTTCCTGCAAGCTAATGTCACTGCTATTGAAAGATGCTTTCCTGACAGTTATGCAGCTTGAGAAATAAAAGAAGAATATTCTAGCTCTTTCCTGCCCTGGATTAAAAAGAAGTTGTGTCTATTTATGTTACTATCAAAAGAACTTTCTCCTTGTCCTTCTCCTTGTCAAAAACATTTAGGAGGCCTGTGTCTTAGCCAAGGACATAGTGTTCTTCAAAGTGCAGAAAAGGACTTGACCATGCCTGGTCTTTGCCTTGAAGACATACTCTTGGACCTCAGCTGTGGAGGCACAGAGAGAGGTCACCCAGTGCTTCAACTCTCTAGGAGACTGAGGGCTTCTCCTGGAGCCATCAGAGGGGTCAGCATCTTCCACTCTGCTCTGAGCAGTGAAGCTGTGTGTGCTGTTCTCTGGCTGGTCGTGCTCTTCCCCTCCCATACCATGTTTAACTTACCTAGATCTCCCTGCAGATGAGGCATGGCTGCATGTTGCTCCTCTACCCTGATTAGCTGCCCAAAGGAGATGGCATGCTGAAAGCTGTGTGCTGCTGTTGCACAGCCTCTTGTCCTTGTATGTCCTCTGTGGAAGTCCACAAAGCAGGAAGCAGCAGACTGGTGGCTGTGCATGTGCTGACTGGTCACTGAACATGCATGTCTATGCATGTATACAGATATGTATGTATGGTTGTGTTGCCCAGTAGAGTGTGGAGCAGCTGTGTTCTTCCTCTCTGAAGACACTAACCTGTAGGTCTTTGCTCAGCTGTTGGTTTCCAAAAAATGCAGGAACATAGGACCATCTTCAAGGCCGTTAATGCTCTCAAATTTGGCTGAAACCAGTTAGCAGATTTGAAAGTTACTTGGGAGTGGGGTTGGCAACCATTGTAGTTTCATAAAAACTTTTCTAAGGAAAAAGAAGCTAAAAATGCACTGATCACATTTTCCAAGCAAGCTTTTAAAATTATTTGGAAAATGGATAATTAGGAATTAGCATGAGGCAGAGGAACCAGGACATCCAGAATCTCCATCCTTGTTCTAATATGGACTTTGCTACTTAACCCTGTGCCCTATTTCTAGAGCTGTCCAGAACTTCCCTCCCAGCCTCCCAAAGGGGCAGCTGCTACGTGTGTTTGTAGTGTGCTCTGTAAGTGTTAAATGTTGTTATTATCAAGATTAAAATAGAGTCTGAGTATTTCAGATGGGTTATAATGGAATAAAAATGTACCAACAGGATGGATGGCTTAAAACACCCTACCTGTGAAAGAAACAACTGACAGGTTCATGATTCTGTTGTTATTTTAAGACACAGGGAACAAAGCTGCCTGACTGGCATCCAAGTTCTTGTTTGAAATAAACATTTTGTGATGGTTTATCAAGGCTTTAAAGCAATAGATACAAAGTTCCTTTTGCAGCTCCTTGGGAGCTGGGGAGATGTGCTGAGTCCTAGGGTGGTCAGCACAGGTGTAGATGGAAGGTTCTTGTCTTGGCCATCACGTGTTTGCAAGGCTCTGAATATTTGGCTCAACAGAGGATGCAGTCCCCCAAGTGAGAGAAATGTGTGGGTCTGCTCTAGGTTTCAATTACTGGGAAAAGCAAAATATAAAGAGCTGTCACAACTATCAAGAAGATTCCCTAAGTGCTAATGTTCTCTTTGCTGTGAAACACATTCAGGTCCCAAAGGCAGACAGTCTCTATGCTAATTGAGGAATAAATTGTTCTTTGTTCTGGAGCTTTTTTAAGGTAGATGGAGGAAGAATGAACATACAATAAATAATAAATACATGGTAAAAAGCCAACTGTTGCTTAAGTGCTGGACATGATAACTGGAGCTAGGTGGTTTAGGTTGTTTGTTTTGGTTTGCTGGTTGGTTGATTTTTTTCTCCCCTCTGGGGAAAAGTAAATGAACAGAAAATACAATTTTGTTCTCAGCTTTGTTTTTTATTTTGCCATATGTTTGCTGCTAGAGACAACACTTTATGAGTTATAGTCATAGAAGTGTCTGTGTGTTATTCTTCTGTGCAGCTAGTTCAGACTATCCTGCCCCTATTTTCTCATGTGCCTAGACAAAGTTGTGGTCCGAGCTCCAGGCATTTGGAGGCCTGTTCTCAACCACCTGGGATGTTGCTACTACATTCTGGAGGAGTGACTGGGATCAGATGTTTCAAGTAGAGTCAGTGGCCCCTGGACACCAAATGAGAATTGGAATTTACCAATTCCTTTCTCTGTTTGTATGGTTTGCCTAGATACTTGCACAGTCCTGCTTACATACAGCATTATCAGTTGTTCTGTGGACGAGATGTGTGGTTAAGGAGAACTGGTCTTTTCTTCCAGGAGAATACATTTATATTCCCAGTTACTAATTGGACCAATGCATCACACAACAAACTTAAAATGGCAACATGTTGTATGGAAGGCTTTTGTATACTTCCGACTTGTGAATTTGTGTCATATTGAAGCCCTTCTTGACCAGCAACAGGAACCAAGGGATGGCAGAGGTTTTGACCACAGATTGAGCAGGCAGCTGCAGTTCTGTGTATTCTAGTTTTGCTTTCCTCAGCTGCCGAACTGTTGAGGGTTGTATGTACATTCTGACCATACTTACCTATAGTTCATGAAATAGCAACTAGTACATAGGTATTGCCACAGCATCGCTGCATAAATTGTAGTGATGGCTTTTTTAGGACAGCTGTGTAGCATTTCCTCAGATCTGCTGTTAGGAATGAGCCAGAAGAGAATCTAAGTGGCTACTTCTGAATGCTGGGAAGCCAGCCTTATGCTAGAATTGGTAGAAGCTGCTCTTCTTGAAGCTGCTGCTGTAAAACTTTTCTGAAACAGTTTTTGAAGAGGTGGTGGTGCGGTTTGAAAATTTGCCAGTTTTTCAGGTGTTATGATTTTGTGCTTTTATGCCAAAAGTGCATTTTGTTTTGAAACTAGAGATAGTTGTCCTATCAGTCCCCTGTGGCAGTGATCTGACCCCAGGAATGGATTGGTGTACAGACTAGAAAAGGGAGTGAACTTTCAGATTTTAGCTCTGCTGGGGCCCAGCTTTGCTGCCCTACTGGGGCAGTGAAACTGCAGCCCCCCTTTGGTGGAGGGGGGTCAGGGTGTGCTGTAAAGTTGGCCACTGTGGTTCCTCTGTTGGGGCCAACCCTTCGGCACCCCTTCCTTGAAGACTGGAACATGAGTGAGCTGTCGCAGCCCACTCCTCACTGTTCTTGCAACTTGATCGTCTTTGAAGATGCCAAGAAGGTGGTGAGCTCTTAATACTTTCCCTCTCTTGGAGCTGTAATCACTTGGGAAAAGGAAAAAGAGAGAGAGCCCCTGGAACAGGCCCTGTTTACCGTAACAGGTGTGGCCCCATGTGATCAGTGCCATGGGGCTGATGCAGATGCTATATCCCAGTACTACCACTGAGAGAATGGAAGAAGCTGAAATGAGAGGGAGAGAAAGAGGTCCTAAGGTGACTTCTGAAGGTTTCTACTTCTTGGACAGAAGTTTTGTGCTAAAAAGAGCAGATGGGACTGATCTCTTAAACCCTTGGCCAACAGAAAGAGACTGAGTATGTTGTATTCCTGCATTTGAGATGCTGTTGCAGCCTGGAAGCTCTCATGGATAGAATCTACTGGCCATAGTCAAGTTGTGAAGAATCTCTGAAGTGAGAAGAGAGAGAAGTCGATATATGGTCCAACGTGTGGAAAGAACTCTCAACACAAGAGGAGTTAGAAGCAAATCTGAGACAGGGGAAGCTGGTGTCTGCAAAATGACCAGAAAAGGGACTTTTCCACATGCATCGTGGTGTAAGAGGGTTTCAGGAACCCTACTGAATTCTATAGATGGAGGGGATGGCTGAATTTCCCCTCTGATTAGAGTGTATTTTTTTCCAGGACTCCCACCTGAAGCAAAAAACTAATGTGTTAGCTGTGTCCCATTTCTTTCAGAGTGTTTTTCCTTTTCTTCTTGGTTGTGGACTCAATACATTCTTTCTTTTGAGCAAAGTCGCTTCATTGCCTGTTGAATTCGCAGCAAGAGCTGGTTAGTGTGCTTGGATTGCAGGCACCAACCCAGAACTGATCTAGATCTTTATTTTAACCCAGGATAGGTGTGAGTGAAGAGCTCCTTTTCTCACACTGTTCCCACAAGCCTGCCCACTGAGTATGGAAAATCTTACCTACTTCTGATTTTGGAAAGGTGTTCCTTTTCCAGAGCGTGCTGCTGTTGGCAAAGTATTGTCAGGTTTTCAAAATAGTAAGAAATTGCTGTTTCCAAGTCTCTTCTTTGCTTCTGAAAGAACAGACTGCCTGCAGACCTTTAAACCTCCCTTCTTTTGAGTAAGCCTGGACCCACCATTTAAGCTTTGTGGTTGGGTTCATCTCCTATGCCATTTTTCTTGCTTTTGAGCACGGTGGAAATACTGAGTACAGCCTTCCTCAGTGCGCTGTTTTCTTTGGCAGAGCTGAAGATGAATGAGAAGAGAATGAAATAAAATGTTTTGAATCTCAAGGATTTGGATTAAGCTTTGTGTAAAGCTTTTGGTATGAAGCTTCTCCCTTTTAAATTAGTTTGCTCCATAATAGAGCAGATATATCTACCACTGAGGCCCCAGTTAGCTAATGAAGGCTAATGCAGGTGATACCACATCCTTCAGACACTGGCATCCAATCTGCACTCTAATGGCTTTGACAAATCCCCTCAAGCAGAATTGTCAAGCTAACTCCATGATCAGATGTGTCCAAAAGCTTTAAAAGCACCACTGAGAATGTCAAATGCGACTGATGAGGTTAGACTGCATCTGCATGAGAGGATAAATTGTTCTTGAGTGTAATTCACGGATCAGAACATTAGACTGTTGTAATCAAACTCCAAGCGAGCCTCTCTGTAGGGCAGAAATAGCAGCAGCTGCTTTTCATACATGAAAGATCTCTTTCTAATCTTATACAGATATATTAATTCTTTTTCTAGCCAGAACTTATTTGTAGGATGCCTCAACCTGCTGTAGGCTAGAGAAGGTATCTTAAGCATCTTAATCCACTCAGGTAGCTAATGTACTAATGCTTTTAGTGTGTTGGGATATGCTTGTCCCATTTTACTTTGCTCTTATGTGAGTAAATTCAGAAGTGACTCCTTTGTAACCTCCAACCAGGACCAGCTGAAAAGCAGTGGATTTATCAAGCCTGTGATTTCTGCGATGTGGAAAGGTTGGGACAGTATTTCTGTGATACAGAGTTGGGCCATCCCCTGTGATTCAGAGCATGTTCAGACCATGTTCCTTGTCAGCATCACAATATAAACATGGATTAGAGATCTTTTGCCTGGTATTTGTTGGATCTTACAGTGGCTTTGTACCTTCTGGTGTATTGAATGTGTTTTACCTTAGAAATCAGGGAATTTAGCCATCTATCTATGAAATGTTTTAGTCTTCCAGGTAAGACCTTACTGGATTGAGGGATTGACTTGTGGATTTATTTTTGAAATATTCTTGTTTTCTCACTGGCATTTCTTCTGTGCAGTGGAAAAGCTCTGTATCAGTGTTCCAGAAAAATCACACAGAGAAAATATGAGATGTGTCTTACCTACAGAGGACCCAGCTCTGGTGACCTTTCCACAAGTGCAACCCTAGGCAAAAACTTACTGAAAATTACACTTACCTTTTCTGAATTGGCTGATGAAAACTTTTCTGATAGTGGAGTAAATCTGGCCAGTGTAGGATGGGTTTTTTTTCCTGTTTAACATACTGATTTTGTTGAAGCAAAATTGCTTCAAAATTGAAGGCATTAATGCCTGCTAATATGGTGCAAGAGATTGCAGTTGAGAAACGGCTCTTTTTGAACAGTTATGGATAAAGAATGGTCACATCTTCATATAAATAAAAATTGATCTGTTCTGATTTATGCTAAGTAAATATGTAGTATGTGAAGGAAACAACACCGCAAAAGCTATTCAATCAAACTTCATCTGAAGAAATGCCAGAGTGACCCTTTCCACTGGACTTGCTGAGGGACAGGTTAGAAAATGTCACTAACACTAGCTCTTGGCTGCTGCAGTGTGCGTTTAATGTTCTCTGCCTGTGTTTGGGGGAAGCAAGGAGGAACTGCTAGTTCCATTTCAGTTTGGACACTTCTCCTTTTACAAATACACCTTTGCTAAGGGAAAAAACCCTGAAAACTTATCAGTCTAATAAATCTGAAGATTATGTAGGTGAAAATATCAAAGATCTTTGGCTCTGACCAGGATTTTTTAGATGAATTGTCAGAGTCTGAAAGACTTTATCTCATCCCCCTGACCTGGGGTTACTACTTCAAATGCCTTCCTCAAGCTCAGCCCCCCAGTTCCGACTTTAGCATCTCTTTGGTGGTGTGATAGAAGGAGGCATGAAGCTCACATTCTCTTTATGTGCTGCTTGGAAAAGGAGCATCAACAAGACTGATGCTCTGTGCATTGGAGTGTTGTGGCCTAGGCTGAATTGAATTACAGTTGTTGTTTTGGCAGATAGTACCCAAATAAAGACTCAGAGACAGTGTTTGCCAGAGTGCATGTTCTCCTATCCGTTTTGAATACCTCATCAGTTTTACTCGTGCTGGTGGGCACTGCTGGTGCAAGGCATCCCAGATTTGTGGCATCAGTCCTTGCCAGAGGAAGGCCACATTGCTTTGTCCTTACATTTTCTCCCTTAAGTGCTCCTTATGCTTGGTTGTGTCAGAATTTAGATGATCACCTTATCTGATGGTAGCTGCTTTGCAGGTACTTGTGGGTCTACCCTAGATTCTGGGTGCTCCTGTGACAGGCACAGATGAAGGCACTTTGTAGTCCAGGGAGCAAGATTTATGCTATACTACAGATGTGAAATCTTACTTAAATAACATGACAGGTTGAGCTTCACAAAGTTCTTCTGGCTGATCATGAGTTCAACTAATTCCTGTATTAGAGACAAAGCAATGGTATATCCACTTGATGTACTTAGTGGATCAAGGAATCTGTGCAGAAAGAGCAATTTACATAAGTTGTATTGTAGGTCAGAGAAGAAGGGAAGGACACAGAATTTTTGTTCTAGGAGCAAGCAACATAGCATATCTGTACCGTGGAAGCCCAGACTCTGCCTAATGCTCATTTTTTCTAATCTATGATAGGTGACAATCTAAGCATATGACAACCTAAGGTAATGATTTTAAATGACAGTTTGAACTGTGTAATTCTGGATGTTCTCCTGAGGTACTTACATTTCAAACTAGGCTGTTTAACATCCTTCTAGTATCTTGTGGCTGCTGCTGGATGAAAAAGTTATTCAGCTTGTGGGAAGCTCTTTAATAATTCGTATGCCTGAATTTATAAGCTGTGATCAGTACCAATAGAGAAAACTGCATGTGATCCCATCAGCAAAATCTTTATCAAATGCTCCCCTCTGGTTTTCATTTTTACCTCAGAAGCAGAGGGAAGAAAGTGAGACCTTTTCAGAGCTCTAATTTGCAATTGCCCAATGAAATTATGAGATTTGAATTACATGCTGTGATTGAAAATGTCCTTGTTTAGTAAAAGTCCTCTCCTGAAATTGTCAGAGGCACAATACAGAAAACTGCATGTACCATAATTTGTCCAAAGCTGCTATCAAGAAGAAAATAGAAGAGATGTCTTTGTCAGCCAAAATATCACACCTGGCCTATTCAGAGCCAGGATGAAGTGATTTGCTGACCTCTGTGCTATGCACAAGGTCTGCATAATTCTTTGCCCACCTGCCTTTCTGCAACACTCCAGCCAGGGCTAGGCAGCTGGTAATAAATAGAGTCTCTGGGATCCCAGAGAGTAGGAAGCTTAGTATTTTGCAAGATGCTATCTGTCTTTGAGAGAAAGACCATGGCACAATGTGTGAAGACTTTATTTGCCTTTTACGATTTACCTTCATCTCACTACTCTCATCCGCAGTAGCAAAAAGAACATTTTATGGAAGGGTACTGAGGGACCCTATTGCAGAATTACCAGCTACCACTGAATAGATACATCCTTCTGCTAATGCAGGTTTATCAAAGCACCTGCAGACTAGAATTTCTTGGAAGGAACTGCCTAGAGAAAGTGTTTTTCATGAGCTTGGGGGGAGAGGGAATATAGCAGGTTGAGAGTGGACCTGAAGTTGTGTGTGGGTTTGTTTTTGGCAGACTTTATATGTGGGATGATATCTTGGAAGGTGAGAATGCAGAGCACAGGTTGCTTGTAAGCAACGTGTGAGACAGGTCATGAGAGAAGAATACAAGTATGTAATGGAGAAACGAGAATTTGTCTAAACTCTGCCAACTTTTTGTGCAACTGCTTGTGTAACACTAAAGCAAGTTCTGATGTTTATTGAACTAATTTGCAAATATTCTTCATGAAAACTTTATAAATTTAACACTGCTTGACAACTCTAAAGGATGGAGTCGCTTGCTCATGTATAAGTTCGTAGGAGGTCACTTCTCACTCTGTTAAGCCTGCCAGTCTAGCACAACAGTGATTCAAAGAGAAGCATGGGAATGTCTTCTGGTGGGAACAGTGACACTTAAACTGGTATGGCTCCAGCAGTTGCTGTCTGTTGCTGTCAGCCTGAGCAAAGCATTATGATGGATTTTGGAAGGGCTTTGATTGAGACAACTTCAACTCATTTTAAGTGGGTGAGATTTCCAACAGCAACTGATTCATATGGACTCACATGCAGCATAATGAAAACAGGGATGCTCCTGTTACATCTCTGTGCACTTGCCTGGCATTCAGCAACAAGCCTAAACACTGAAGATGTGTTGTGTCCTTCCAGCATTCTGAGACAGAGAAAACATGATATTTAAGGTAGTGATGTATGCAATATTTTATTTTGATCTTCTACAAACCCCTGGTTTTAAAGGCTGAGAAGTACCCTGACTAGCATTTTCAGATGATTGTCTTCTGTTAAAAATGTACTTAGTGCACTGAGTTCTGACCTTCTGCAACATTAGGTTCATTCACCCTGAAACATATTTTACAGGCTGTTTGCTCTTTGATTGTACTCCAGCATCAGAGTCCTTTTCTGTTCTTACAGAAATATCCATCATGCAATATCCCGTTATCATGCATAGTGAACTACATAGTAGTATGTTTTCCCTTGCTTTTAGGTGTACTCTCATGTCTAGTGCACAGCTGGGAATAGCCACTCAGGAATCTTGCACAGTGGAAGAGGATATTCCATGTATGAATAGTTCTATCATAAAGGAAAACTTGAAGCAAAAAAGAAATGCATGAAAGCAAACACACAGGAGTTTGGTGGTGCAGGAGCTGAAGCTAATCTGCAAGGCTTTCATTTGTCCACCTGAATTCTCAGTGCAAGTCTCAGATTTGTATCACAGTATCACAGTAATG
Source organism: Upupa epops (assembly GCA_013397515.1). Taxonomy (NCBI): domain Eukaryota; kingdom Metazoa; phylum Chordata; class Aves; order Bucerotiformes; family Upupidae; genus Upupa; species Upupa epops. Next base: position 26,729 of record VZRI01005852.1, on the reverse strand, counting down.
ATGAGGCTGGATAAGACCTTAAAGATCATCCAGTCCAACCTAAAACCAACCAAGTAAACCTAAACATCTGACATCTATATCATGCCACTCTGCACTTCATCCAGCCTAACTTTAAACATCCCTAGAGACGGTGACCCAACCACCTCTGTGGGCGCCCGTTCCAAAACCGGATCACTCTTTCAGTAAAAAACCTTTTTCTAATGTCAAGTCTAAACCTCCCTCGATGGAGCTTAAGACTGTGACCCCTTGTCCTGTCTCCAGTGTCCAGGGAGAAAAGACCGACCCCTGCCTGACCATAACCACCTTTTAGGTAGTTATAGACAGTGATAAGGTCACCCCTGAGCCTCCTCTTTTGCAGGCTAAACAGACCCAGCTCCATTAGCCTCTTGTAGGGCTTACCTTCCAGGCCCTTTACCAATCTAGTTGTTCTTCTCTGGACTCGTTCCAGCACCTCGACAATGTCTCATGTTTTTCCCCCTCTGTGGTAAGTATGATTCTCATGTGGCTGCACAATAGTCTTTTCCATGAGCTGCAAGGTCAAAAAGAAATGTTATGTGCTGTGAAGCTCCACCTAGACATGAGGCCATGGGGCTTGGCAGAAGTGTGGCATGCGCCATTTTAGCAGAGTGTACTTGCAGTAGCTGGTGGTTATGTTGGCTTAAAGGAGTCATGGAGCCACAACTTGTGACTTGAGGCACTCACAGATTTTAGTTGTACCCCAGTGATTGTAATCTGAATTTTCCAGAAGTGACACAGATTCTTTGAATTGAATATCCTGGATTTTCATTGCTTGATTTGAAAACACATGTAAAATGCTTTATGTACAGTAAACCTCAAATTATTGGTAAGAGATACCTTATTATTGCTATGATTGACAAAGTGTAGTTAGGACGATGTATTGGTGTGGTTCTGTTCATAGTCACTCCCCACTCAGCTCTGCTGTTCTGAAGTGATTATCCTCTCTAGTGGAAGTCCTCTGCCTCTCCTGTTGTTAAAAGCAAGCAGCTTTCCAGAGTTTGGGAATTTGTTAGGAATTTGGAAGATGCTTCCTTAGGCTGATGATGGTGCAGATGAAAAGCAAAGAAAGGTAGAAGAGAGTGAGTAAGGAGTAAAAGACAGGAGGGGGGCAGTGTATGATGTCCCACCACCTCCTGAATGCAGACAAGCTACATAGCAATATGCCTTAGTTTTCCTCCCTGCATGGTACATAAAACTGCAAGTCTTTGAGGAGTCTGGAGAGAATTAATTGTTTCCATTGCTTGGATGGAAAGCACCATTCGCACAGTGTTTGCTATTGAGAAATTGATACTGTTCCATGGTGATTGTCAGTGGCTGAAATTTTGTTCTGTTGCTATCTTGTCCATTACAGGGGTGAGAAGGCATTAGCAAGGATGTCTGTTTGCTTCCTTTAATGGCACATTCCTTTGCTGTCAGCTAAGAAATCATTAAGCTTCTTGAGAAGGAGACTGTGCAGTTTTGTTTCTGAAAGCTTCACAGAACTCTATGGACAAATTGTCTAAGCCTAGGGCATTTCCAGATTGCATATCCTTAATTGTATTAAACACTTCAGAGCCATCTGATGGATTGTCTCACAGTTCACCATCTGGTCTGGAAATTTAGGCAAGCTGTACTTTATGGAGAGATTCTGAGTCACTCACACTGGTGTGTCATTGGATGCCCCCTGGGCTGCTCTTTGATGGAGAAAGGCTAGTATAGTGTCGCTGCTGATAATATGCTAATTGAGAGAAACATAAGGTTTTTGGGGCTCATTAGTTTTGATTAAGCAGACTATAATTACAGCCTCTCTTGTCTTTTGAAATAGACCAGCTACTCCACACACCCCCAGTCCAAACCATAGACACTGGCATGGTTATTTTAGTTGATTTGCATTTGTTATAAATCTACAAAGTCCACTCTGCTTTCAAAACAGTTTCTTCTTGTCTTTTACCGTAGTTAAGGCAGATTTTCTTGAGTACCACAGCACTTAAAAGCTTTGATGCACTTCCTCTTGCAACATGTGAGGTAGAGAATACTGTTACTCTCATGTACAGAGAAATACGGTCACATAGGAGAAGGTGACTTTCATTGAGGACTTAGACCAGACAAATGAAAGCCAGTGTAGTGCTGGTTTCATGCCTGCTGGTTCCTATGTACTCACTCTCCCTGAGGCAGAGAAACTCTAAATAACTTGCTAAGTGATTCTTGGGGAGAGGTGGGGTGCCTTGAGACGCCTCATTTCCAGGCTAAGTCATAGAATCATTTAGGTTGGAAAAGACCATCATCAAATTAAACCATTAACCTGACTCTAACAAGCCTGCTGCTAAAACATGTCCTTAAGCTTCATCTCTATACAACTTAGACATGTCCAGGATGATGATTCAACCACCTGCCTGAACTGTGCACACATGGTGTATGGTGGGCTCAGGAAAGCTCCTTTTGCAATGGGGAGCTTATTAATGCACTCTCACTGTATGGCTGGTGTGCATTAGGTTTTTGTTCTTTTTTTTCACTGATCTATATTTTGTTCTGGCAAGGGGAGACATGGTGACTGATACTGAAAGAAGAGAGGCAGTTAGATAAATGCTTTCATACTGCAGCCAATGTAGACTCCATTTTCAAGATTATTTTTGGCCAATAAACCCAGGATTTCTATTTAAATTTATTTGGATTCCAGATTTGTGTGCTTGAGTCTGTCAATAATTAGCCGTAAGAATACAGGATATTTCCTAGAAATGCTGTGGATCACAGAATTCTCTTTAGGTTTGAATCTCTGGGGTCACTTTTTAAATTTCAGTAGAAGCATTATTTCAGTCAAACTGAAATAAAAATTTGAACTGTCCGTGTTCTCAAACTGAAAAATATCTGAAGGTCATCCCATGCTTCCCATTTCTCCCAGTTCTGAGATACAAAGTGAGCCTAAGTGAGAAATTAACTCTGCTAAACTAGAGATTATGACCCATGTTCTGACACAGAGCAGTCAGCACTGGCAGAAGAAGATACTTTTCTCCCTCCTGGGTTTGCCAGTACCTTTCACTGTCAGGACTGAGCATCCAGAATATTTTCTTGCAGGTTGCGTGGGGCATGAGAGATCTTTCCAGCTTGCTTAAACGTCTGCATATTCATCATGGTTTTTAATTGCTTTTTTCTTTCCCCTTTGCTTCTCTCACCCTTTTCCCAACCATTCCCACTGAGAGATTATACTATTAGGGAAGAGTAGTTTCATTTATGCAACCAGTCAGACATGGGCCGTCCTCCTAGCAGTGCTCTGTGCTTGAGTAAGATTCATTCCTTGTAAGACACAGTGGATTTCTTTGGTTTTTACTCATTTAAACCTCTTCCTCTGATTAGGAAAAGTCCCAAAGTGATTGCTCTGATTGTCTGGGATGACACCAAGTTCAAACCTCAAATTCTGATCAATTTTGTGTCCTGAGAGGGGGCTGACTGCTCCTGGTTTCCCAGGGACACTTCAGAAGAAATGCTGCAGGATTGAAATTATGTTATTCAGTACCAGAGCTGGAACAAGCATGATAAGAAACAGAGCCGTTTCCCTCTTCCTTGTCCTTATTTAGATGACAAAGTAATGTTAGCTTGCAGCAGGGCTGAAATTTGGGGGTGTTTTTGGTGTGCGGGCAAAGGAGACTTTGAGTGAAGAGACTTTGTTCTTCCCAGCTTCGTTCCTGGCTCTCTTACAATCTGCTGCTCTTTTCTGCTGCGCTTCAGAAGGTGCAGCTTCAGGAAGATAGTACAACAGTGGCTTGAGGCCATCTTTGCTTCTGTTCCTCAGCTTCTCAGTTGCTCAGGGGCCAGTTTAAATTAGAGCAGCCCCCGTGGGTGCTCTTGCAGACGCTTCAGCCAGCTGCTTCTGTTTCTGGAGCACAGAATGCCTCAGTCACACCCCCATCCCTGACATTGTCCCTGTGCCAAGGGCAGAGTGTACAAATACATGCAGGCCTTGTGCTGCTTTGTAGCTGATGGAGCAGTGCATGAAGGCCAAACTGGGTCTTGGTTCTATACAATTTTTGTTTTATTTTTGGAGGTCTTGCAAGCGTTGTAATCTGTGGATTTTGGTGTTACAGAACACAATTTTCAGTATATTAGAGGAAAATTTTGCTGTCTGTGTAGTGGTGGCAAAAAGTGTTTAGAGGAATTCCTGTTGCGTTTGTCCGTCTCAGCATATAGCTAAGGGCTTGCTGTGGGTCCCAGTGCAGCAACATCAGTGGTGGGAAACAAGAGAGAGGAAGCAATAGATGGATACATTGTGGAGCTGCCCATCGAGTTAAAGAGCTGGAGAACAAATATGTTCTTTAAAGGCATTCAAGAAAGTCAGACAAAGATTTTGTTTATTTCCTTCAAAAATGTTGAGCATTTTGTTTGGTTAAGAAAATAACTTGGCTATCAATAATTTTCTGGTGTTATTTTGACAGAAAAGATGACATTGCTTGAAAAAAAAACCAAAATAACTCTGTTGCAAACGAAAGAAAAGAGATCTTTGTTTTGTGAAAGGACAGCATATGAAGGATTCCACCCAGGTCTTAAGATTGTATCATTATTTGGGTGAAGTATTGTGACTGAGCTTTGTTTCACTCAAATCCATATAGTTTTGTTCAATAAAAGGAATTTTCCATTACAAAGGCATGTAAGGTGGTTTTGTACTTAATATTCATGCAGCGTGTTGTGAGTCTCTGAGTAAAACATCCTGCCTGAACATGAAGTATCAGCACTAATGTGGTTAAGTGGTACTTTGAACCCCTCTCATATGGGTCTAGTTGTCTGCCGTGCATAACAGACATACTGGAGTGAAAACTCATCCCTTGCAATCCCACAGCTGAGTGCTATCATATAAAAGCACCTCAAGGTTGCTCTGGGTTTCTTGATGGATTACAAGAGCAGCCTGCAAGATGAGCTGATGCTCCAGACAACGTTTTGTTTTAATAGTCTCATTGCTTCAGAGAGGCACATGTTGGCCATACCCAGAGAGCGATTTACGCTTCCCAAAGAAGACTGTCTTTGCCCCACATAATTAACATGGGCATTCCCCAGTAGGGTAAGGACTGACATCTCTCCTGTGGCACACAAACCTGTCATTCATGCCTTTCTTCCCAGTGAAGCTGTTTTTCCAAGGTGTAAACAGTATAGAAAAGGTTATGCACTGCTTGAAACAGTTTTCCAGCAGCAGTTGTGCTACTCTGGTAGGTATCTGCTCTGTGGAATTTAGTTTGTATAAATACAAAAAGCAGGTAGATATACTGCAGGTCTGGAAGGATAAAATCTCATCTGCCACTTAGATCCATAATCAATTTTATTTCCAGCATTTTCCTATATTTTTGTCCTGAGTATTGAATTTTGTAAATTTTTTCCTTAATTTCACAAGGTTGCTGTAATACTTATAAAGCAATATGTCAAATGGCAGAGGGAGGAAATAGCTTGCTGACCTAAATATCCAGGGTCTCATTGCTTTCTCCCGCAGAAAAGACCATGCAGGGGACTGAGAAGAGACTAATATAGAAATCTTTTTTTTTTCTGTTCTTTGCCCAGGACAGCGGGAGTATGTTCCTTCTAGCTGAAATAGGGAATTTCCTTCAAAAACACTCAAGCAGATCCCATAGGTCTCTCAGCTGGCCTTTGTATGTCTGAAGGATGATGTCAATTTTGGATCTGTTGCTGGACTCTTTGCTGTTCTGCTCAGCTCCTGCTGAAGCCAGTGGCAGTGTCTTACTGTCTAGGTCAAGCAATAGAATCAACAACTGCTTACAATGGAAGAGACTTTTGAGATCATCAAGTCCAATCATTAATCTGACTGACAAGTTGTGCTATGGACTTAAATCTTTCCATGCATGCTTTATCAAGTCAAGATTTGGACTGTCCTATCTCAACTGCTTTTTGCTTCTCTCTGATGCAATGCAAAGAGACTTTTGAGATGTTTACCTGGCTGAAATTTAGTACTTTTGTATGTCCAATATTAGATTGAATCGATTCTTTTGTAGTCAGTGTTAGAGGAGGGAAAAAGAATAGTCACAGGCACATATTTTAGTCCTGAAGTCTATTCAGTGGGGTATATATCCCTGAGTAGTTTAATTGAGGGACAGTATTGTTATTGATAGCTGCAAGTATATCAATGCTTACAATTAGAGGAAACCAGCTCCTTCTTTCTCCATTGCAGCAGAACCAATGAGCAGAACCTACTGTTGCAAGAATGCCAGAACAGCTTGTGCTGTCAGAACACTTCAGGGCTCAAGGGTCATATCTCTACGTGTTCCAACTGTGAACTGGTTTTAAACAGGCGGCTTGTCCACTATGTCTGTCAGAAAAAAACAGAGTAATCTAATACAGACTGATGCTGATAGAGCTTTAACCATGGGATTGTTCGTACCTACTCAGAACACCAAATGTCTGGTTTTGCTCCACAAGCCTGCAAAATTTATCTGAAAGAAGGATTGAGACAGACATAATTCAGCTCATTATGGAGGGACCCAAATTATTTATAAACCAAAATCTGAAAATGTTGATAAAGAACAGATTTTGAAAACAGCTCCATCTTGCCAATTCCTATGGTACTAGATGAGTTAGCTTCCTTCTGGTTGCCTGGGGCTAATTTTCAGCCAATATGAGTCAGCAGAGCTTTTGTGCTGATGCATACCAGTTTGTTGATATTTCTTATGGCTTGTGTAGCACCGTGAATGCTGCAAGCTCCTTACAAACAGTGTTTCAGTTTGCCAACAGATAGCACAGAAGGCAGGTGCTATACACAGTCTTGTGCTCCAATCCTAGTTGCCAGATCATCTGCTCCTTGCCAACTCTTGTCACCTAGACATTGTTCTGCTGAATGTAAAGAATCTTACTGAACAGAGATTAATGCTTACTGCATGTCATGAGATGCTTGGTTGCTTTGACCTCCTGACTCTTTGTGCATGACTTTTACCCTAGTCCAGTATCCAGGCCTAGTGAGAAACACATCTGTGAAAAGCAAGAGTTTTTCTCCTGTTGTTTTGTAGAGTTTGTTTTCCCAGTGTTTAAAATGGATTATAATGGGCTACTGATGTGATCTTGTTTGTAAACTATTCATCTGTTATGAAAATGAGATGTGAAAATAATGTGATTGGGTTTTGGGGGTGTTTGGTTGGGGTTTTATTTCAGTCCTTAAAGCACAGAACATATGGTTGTGTTAATGCCAACAGGGAGAGGGAAGTGGCATGAGATGTTCTTGCTGAATGTGTTTTTATGGTCCATGCTTATAGTTAATTTGCTCTCTGAGGTACTTGCTCGTTAAAGGAACCTATTAGGCAACAGCAGAAGAAAAATGTTGTTGAGATGCACTATTCTAGACAGCAATAGAGAGATGTTCAGCTCTGGATCTCAGTGCTGTGGTAATTCACAGGATTTGTCAGCTTTGTTTGCAACAGCTGCATTCTTCTTCCTTTCTCATTACATGGAGAAAGAGTGAATCCCTGAGAAAAGAGTGGATGAAGAGTTACAAGTTATGTTGCTGTTAGGCGAAATCCTACTAGACCTTGCTCACACTATTGAAATAGCTGGGCTCAGATTCTTGGTTAAAAGTGATTGCACTGCTGTGCAATCCCAAGGACAGTGCCAGGGAGCAGTAAGGGAGGCAAACAAGGAGCAGCAAGGCTGGTAGGTGTAAGGATCCTGATCAGCTCTGCAATAGTAGAGCAGTGAAAGCCTAATGATGGCAGCTGAGGTTAAGCGAGAGTCCAGCCTGGTGAATGAGTGAAGTGATGAGGCAGGTCTGCCAGAGCATCAGATCAGGATGGTAACTGGAGTCAGATGCAGTACAGTGATTGTCAACAAGTCTATATTGGCAGGGCATAGCCAGGGTCAGTGTGGGAAATCAAGCCTTCAGGGTAGTGCCAGGATCCAGATCAGTGGGTACAGGGCCATGACTGTGGTGCTGCTGCAGTGTGGCTCTGGCAGGCAAAAGTTAAAGTCCTAACTTCAAGGAGTTCTTGTGTGAAATATAGCTTTTACTTTGTGATGAGGTAAATATAGGTCCCAGGGAAAACAAGGCCTCTTGATTCTCTGTCCAGGACCACAGAAAAGGTGGGTGAGATGGAAAAGAAAAAGCAAGACAGAATTTTCTGGAAGCATTTATTAAATTAGAAGAAAACCGCGAAGGCTCTCATCTATTTTCTCCAATTTCCAATTTCCAATGTGGGGATACTCCCTGGTCAGACATTCCTCACTTAGCTGCCCACAAAACAAATATCGACTGGCAGTAGTAGCAAGGCTACAGGAAAGCTTTTCCTTCCTTATAGAGCTCCTGAAAATAGAGTTGTGTTTGAGTACTGAGTGCTTACTTTATATTGGAAATGCAGCTCAGTGTGAAGGCTGCATGATTAAAATAGCCAAATGTCCGGAAGTACAACATTTGGGTTCCAGTTGCAGTTCTGACTCACATTGCAGAGTTTAGGATTTTCCTTTCCTGTTAAGTGTATAAATGGATGGTGCAGCATATGTCTATTTTGAGATTTTTTCTTCCAGTTCCCAGCAGAATGCAGAATTGGAATAGAAGCTAGAAATAATTCTATTCAAATTAGAATTAATAGAATAAAAACAACACTAAGTGACTAACGTTTGGCATGTCTGAAGATGAGTTTGGCTGTGACCCAACATGAGAGTATGAATATCTTATATATTGCATTGTTTTATCAGTTGTTCATTATCATTAAAAGTACTCAAAACCAGAGTCTGAGTTGCTATTTGAACCTGTTTCTGGTAAGCTGTCGAGAGGAAAAAAAAATTATGACATTGCTCCAATGAAAACAGTCGGTTTTGTTTGCTTTGATTTTCTTTTTACATGATCTTTTTATCATCAGCAACTGTTGTTTATCCTTGTCATTGATGTTTTCAGGGGGCTTCATTCTATATCCTCCTTTTTGTCCTAGCACAGTAAGTAGCTTACGTGAAAGTAAAATGCAGCAAACATGGCTGTATCTGAGTTCTGTCACTTCCATATAATGGTGATTCATTTTTTGCTTTATTGCAGACGCAAGGCTGATTTTAAACTCAAGCCTTCAAGTCAGAATTTCCTTTAAGGGCACTTTTTTTTTATCTGGGATGGTGAGAATCCTCTGCAGACATATCCGTGGATGTTAGGTTGTAGTCCTGGTGCAAGGAGTGAATTTTTGTTTTAAAGGATGCCTTTGCTTTTATCAAAACCTAATTTTGTGGCATACTTTGAACGAGCAAAGTAATGGAGTATCAGAGCAGGTGTCAGACAGGGGAGAGAAAGCCAGCATCAACAGGTGCTTTAAAGCTGAGGAATTGTCCTTTGTCAAGGAAAATGTTCAACATAAACTACATGAATGGTTTTTTTTAAGACGTNAAGATGAGTTTGGCTGTGACCCAAAGGAGTCAGTTACCTGAAGACCCAAAGGAGTCAGTCACTGTTACCTGAGAGGAGATGTGACCTTATTAGATGCTACATTTACCACTACTCTTGCTGAAGTATTGTTCTCTATGTACGGTTAGAAAAGTGACATTTTTGGTCAGAGGGGTGTTCTTTTAGCTTTCATTGCTGCTTAAAAGTGTTTGAACTCTGCTACCACTTACAGTGAGAATCAGTGGAAAGCTTGCAAATTTACAGCACAGGCTGACTGACCATTTCTTAAACTCAACAATTCAGAGAGGAGATGTTTAATAGTCTGAGCAACAGTATAAACTGCTTTGTAGTTGGATAGGGGGCTAAATCTCAACTTTTAACACCTTTAAATGATCGGGTCCTCCTTTTTCACTTCTAGAATAGCCTCCCATAAAAATGGGCTACACTACCTTAAAACAATCCACTACCACCACCACCAATTATTTTCTTTACAGAAGAATTTAAAACTAAAACCAGAAAAAAACCCCTAGTGACAGAGATTTGCGTATGAAGAATAGATTTTCAAAGATGTTTGATGCCCACCTGTGCTAAATAAAAAGGAAAAAATATTCTCATTCTATGGAATGCAGTAGTGTATAAAAGCTTTTATAATTTTCCCAGTTAGCTAGTGATAATGATATGAAATTTGATTGCACATATTTCTGTTAGCCACTCAATATCTCCCTTCTGTTATCCCATGGAAGAAGGCCTCTGTTGAAGAAGTGTTAGTTAGTAGGGCTAATCATTCACACTGGCTGAACATTTAAAGATTTTCCATTCCTTAGGGACCCTTTTCAGGAGCAGTTAAGGGAAGAAACCACAGAAAGAACAGAAGGCTGGATGGTAATTTACTTACTAAGGCCAACAAGAAAAATACAGATGTTGGAAGAAGATTTTCATAGAGCAAATAGCTGCCAGCAGCTTCACAGGCAATTTTGACACTACCATTTCTATTGTAGAAGTATCTGGCCTTTCCACCTGTGCTGGGACTCTTTTGGAAGGTACAGTGGAAGGAAGAATGGTCTGATTTCAAAGACCAGCAAGTACTTTGTTTCAAAATGTGTGTTTTGTCTGCCTCCTATAGAATCCAAACAAACTGCTTCTCCTGCTGTCACCGGCTTTCTTAAAAGGATGAATAGGGCCTTTAGTCAGAGTTTGACCAGATTCACAAGTACTAAGCTGGCTAAGTGCAGAGGTGGCTCTGGGTAACATTGAGATATGCTCCAGACAAGTGCTGTTCCCTGTCCTTTTTCAGCTTAGCACTGCATCAGAGCATTGGGGGTTTTGCTGCAGTTATTGACCCAATTCATTAAAATGTTAATAAGAGCTGCCTAATCTGTGGAAGAGTCAGGCAGAATCTGGAGAATGTCTCACAGAGAGCCATTACAGTTCCCAGTGCGTGCATAGGGTATTAGCAAGCACTTAACTGCACTCAGCCAGTCACATGGCTGCACCATCTCAGCTCTCCTTACCTCACTGTAGTAGGTGGATGTATCCACACTCGTGCTTGGGCATTCATGTATCATCACGAGTTGTCCCAGTTCTCCACAGGAAAGACAGTGCTCATAGTGAAACTCTCCTAGCTTGTGAGTGTGGAAGAGTGTGTGTTTTGTGATTCACTCTTGTGTGTGGTTTTGACCCAGGTCTACCCTAACTGTCCATCTGATGATGTCCCTGGTCTTCTGATGATGTTCCTGATGTTCTGCATAACTCTTATAGATCAGACTAATTTGTCTTGTACATATCCATGGCAAGGGGCACATTAAAGGAAAGACAACTGTTAGCTGTACCAAAAGAAGACTGACTCCTGTATTGTACTACTTTCTGATGCAGGATAGAAGGTCAAATTACAGGAGGGTGTCACTAGTGAAAAAGACCTAAATCCTACAGTGATGACAGCAGTGTAACAGTAGTTCTGTGTCTCTTGTCATTCTGTGCACAAATTCTACCATGGATGGTGCTGGTCTGCTTCAGCCAGTGTAAAGGCTGATGTAGAGCCAGCACATTAAGGTTGCTGTAGATCAAATGCCTCAGTGACCCTTTGGAATCTGTTATCTGGAATTGCTCAGTCTTCTCAAGAACATTTAGGCCAGTCCCCTGGTGTTTTGAGAAGTTTGGAAGAAGCTGAGAGCTGGCACTGAGAACAGCTTTCTTTTTTACCTGGAGCATAAGTATTGAACAGGTAGGAGGGTTTTCCCTTGAAGGGAGGCATTTGAGAGGTGGTCACTGATTGCATGCCCACTCTCTGGTATCTAGGATTTTTCTGGGCTTAGAAGAATGTACTCCTTTCATTACAAAGTACTCAGAAGGCAGAAAAATTCACAGTCTGGAGACCAGCAATCAGGGGACTACCTTTCCCCTTTTCCTTACAAAGTTTTCTCCATGCTAGTTCCACCCTAGCTGGATGTGGAGGTCACATAATTGGTAACAATAATGAAAGATTAAAATGGTTAGAGTGAATACAACATTAGCAAAGGAGAAGAATCATGTGATTCATTAGAAATGCAAATATAATTAGAAAGCACAGAAGGGGAATGAACAGCCCCTCACAGCAAGAGAAGATGGTTAGGAGTAAGGGAATGAGACAAAAGAAAGAAGAGCTTTGTATGAGTAAGAAATTCACATAGCTTGGAGATTCATTATGCCAACAGATACTTTTCCAAGATGTGAGGTAGAAGAAGCCATCACTTGAATAATTGGAATCTGATGGTTGGATAAACCTAGGGGAATGTTGCTCCTTTTTAGACTTGGAGATGTGCTTGGACCTTCCCATCTCTCATTTCAAGGACTCCCTTTCTCTGTGCTGAAAGACCTTGCCTGTGATTCTGACACCCACAGAATACCTGTCTCTTGCATGCAAAGGTATCTTTTAACTTTTTTCTAGTATTTTAAAAAAAATTATGATAACTATAAATCACCTGTGTTTGGGTGACCACATAGAACATATAAAGTTTACAAGTTGGTCTGAGCATTTGAGATATTAAAGACAATAATATTTTCATGCATACTGAGAAGTAGAACTCAACTGGCTGTTTAAAGGCGGTGATACAGCAGTAGGAGCAGCTTTCTTTGCGTGAGCTGTGTCATGTGTTTTACAGGGGATAGAGATGGAATGCTTTTTGTATTTGCAGATCTGTTGAATCTGGGATGAGTAATAAAGGAGTCTGGTCTCAGTTACTGTCTCAGAGGATGCCTTATGACTATATCTAGGCAGAACGTAGTGGCTTCTGATGATTTTTAAGGGGAAGAAAAACAGAAGATGAGGAATGTAGCATCAGTTAGTTTGTGACTGATGATTTTAGTTCAGGATAGACCTTTTGAGGTGTCCCAGGCAACTTACAGTGTTTTTAGTGTAGATGCTCAGGAAACAGAAAAAAAATTCAGAAGAAAAATGAAAATAAATTAGGGGAAATGGTAAGAACTCTGGAATGACTATTAATGTATACATGTCTCTGTAAAAATTCCCTTGTATGTTCGTTATTTCTTACTTGTCATTCATACTGAAGACTTCACAAACTTCAAAGACTTGAGGTCTAGAGAAAATCCTGTTTTTTCTAGTATTTCTGATCTAGGCTAGCAGTTCAGACAATTTGAGAGGCAAGAAAGTATAGAGGGATTGTTAGCAAGCCAGACTTTTATATTTAGCACCCAAAGAGAAAACCAGCAGTCCCTTTGAAAGTGATGCTTCTGTGCTTTGCTCTATCTAGAGTCCTGTGTAAGAGGTTCAGAGAACATGGCTTGGGTTGCAGGAGTGAACTGATTGGTTCCTGAATGCTGTTTATCATTCCTGTGTGATGGGCATGGATGATGCTGAAGATTTCAACTGACAAACCAAATACAAACTTGACAAGTTTGTATTTATTTTTTTTGATTCAAGGTGTTGCTGTACATACTTGGATGCTCTTTCTTCTGTGGATTTAGCTCTTGAGATTTTGTAACTTTTCCTGACAAGAGGCAATATTTCCTACTTGCATTTTGGTACCATTATCTTAAGCTGTCTACATCTGGGCTGCTGAGCACTAGAGTAATTTTAATTGTGTAGCTGCAGAATGGGGAATGCTGCTATAAACTTAAGCCGTCTGGCTTTTGCTGTGGATCAAGCCTGGAGCCGGAACTGCTGAGACATGGCAGTTATATTTCAGTGGAGATATATTATTTATGAATTCCCGCTTGTCACCATATTTAAAAACATGTGAAATCTGTTTGTGTGCAGAAAATAAGTCGGGGAGAGGTCAGCCAGGATAGCAAAGTGTGCAAAAAGCATGGCAGACATCCACTTAGTGCTGTAAATCACACACTTACCCTGGTCTTCAGGCTGATAGTTGACTCTGCTGGATTTGTCATATGATGGTCTCTTAATCAGATAGGAATTTGAGTCTATCCTATTTATCTCCTTCTTATGAGAACCACATGTGCTGTTTTTTTAAATTATCAGTATTATTGTTGCTTGTCATTATTAGGAGAAACAAATATTTCTTAACAAATGGCTGAGGCAGTTTGGATTGCAGTATGTAGTGCGGGAATCTTTCATCTCTAAATGAGTGGAGGTTGAGAGTTCACTGTTGAACAAACAGGCAAATTTGTCTGAGGCTATTAAATTTAAATCACAGTTTATTACATGAAGAAATGTAATAAACTGATCATGCAGTGAACTTTTTGTATGTGGTCATGTACTCACTGGAGGGTAGCAATCATTTGGCCAAATCTAATTTCAGATAAAGCTAGGCCCAGAGTTCAGAGGTGTTCAGATGAAGGGGATTGATTTGGCTCATCATGTTAGCAGAGAAACAGTTTCACAGTTGTCTATAGTTTTAGTGAAGGAATCTGGCTCCTAGCTAAATGTAATATTTTGCATGTGCTTACTTAACACACTCTGAGGAGCTCTGATGCAACATGGAAAGTATTTCAGTAAATATTAGTTTTTAATATAGAACATCTGCACATGATTATGACAAGGAATGTGACAGGCGTTATCTTGCTCAGTTCTCTTTCACCCCATGCAAAAATGATGTCCAAGCTGAACAATGCATTTCTTATTCAGTCTGTGTATATACAGGAGAGCTAAAAATGAGGGAGATCTGTGTTCATGCTGTCTGATTAAGGCAATAAATGCATATTTGTGTTTTACGGATGCTAAGAGGAAACCTTATCACTGTCTACATCTACCTGAAAGGAGGTTGTAGAGAGATGGGTGTTGGTTTGTTCTCACAAGTAACAAGTGAGAGCACAAGAGGGAATGGCTTCAAGATGCACCAGGGAAATTCATTGAAAGGGTCATCAGGCCTTGGAACTGGTTTCCTAGGTTGGCAGTTGAATTGCCATCCCTGGATGTGGTTAAAAGTTTTGTAGACCTGGAGCTTAGGGACATGGGCTAGCCAGTGCTTGGCTACACTGTTTTGGCTACAGCACTGTCTTGGTAAAGTTGGGGTAACAGTTGGACTCAATGATCTTGAAGGTATTTTTCAACCTAAACAGTTGTATGATTCTGAGTGCTTTAATCAGGAAGAAAGCTGGCACAACTACTGAAACATATGACTGGACTCCTTCTCATCATTTCTTCCCATGCAGGCCTCTGCCTCATTACAGTGTAAATGTGGTGACTGGATTTATTTTAACCCAGTTCTTCCTTCTGATTCCCCACATGCAGGCACAGCCTTTATTGTCAGCATAAGGAAAAAGGAGGCACAGGAGTGAGGATGGGGCAAGGGGGTAGCAAGCTATAAATATTGCCGGGTTAAAGCTGGAAGATTACTCTTGAGCTTTTTCTATCAGAGAATACTCATGCCTAGCATCTTTCACATTGGTTTTTTACTAGGATTGGTCCTCAGAAGTTGAGAAACCAGCAAGTGCTCAGTCCCAGGTAAGCTGAATCCTGTTTCACATCTGACTGATAAGACCACAGAGGATTTTAAAATAAATGTGCTCAAAACCAGCACTCTTGATCCAGTACCTTTCAACAGTACTTTACTGAAAATTAAATGCAAACACAAACTGAACTCAACCATCAATGCATTTAGATAGTATTTTATCCTCCAAAGCATTAGCAGTCTGAACTAATACTGCCAAGAAATTGAATATAGGCCTATGTCTTAGTGTGAAGGCCATATACTACTTTAACAGATCAGGCATTTATTTATGGTTGGGTTTTTTTGCTTTGTTACTTTAGGGTTTGTGAGATGGAATTGATTAATAAACTGTCACATTAGTGTTTCCACTTGGTCCATTGGTGCCAGCACTTGCCTTTCAGCAGTGTTAATGTTGTAATGATATTGAACAGGCAGATGAAAATTCTCTTGTGTAAACTGGGCTTTCTATAACTTACTGCTTATGTAGGATGACTGGAGGTGAATGTATCTTCCAAAAAGACATCATTCTTCTGGAATAGCTAATGTTTTGGAACAGTAAAATAAATTCTAAATAAGAAAACTAAATTCAAGCAGCAAATCCATATTGGAGTAGGGAAGTTCTGGGCTCCTTACTAGAAACAGGATATTGATGTCCTGGATTGTGTCCATAGTTGGGCAAAAAAGATCAGGAAGGGTCTGGAGCAGAAGTCCTGTGAGGAGCATCTAAGGACCTGTGCTTATTTAGCCTTGAGAAAATAAGGCTGAAAGGAGGTTGAGGAAGGAGTCAACCTCTTCTCCCTGGTGATAAGCAAGAGGACTGGAGGAAATGGCTACAAGTTGCACTAGGGGAAGTTCAGGCTGGATGTCAGGAAGAGTTTCTTCATCAAAAGGGTTATCAAACATAGGAGCAGGCTGCCCGGGGCAGTGGCAGAGTCATCATCCCTGGAGGCATTTAAATGACTGTTGCTTAGTGACATGATTTCATAGTGTGCTAGTAGTGCTGGGTCAGAGGTTGGACCTTATGATCTTAAAGTTCTCTTCCAACAATGAGGTCTGTGATTCAAAACTTCATTTTTATAAAACAACCAGAATGGGGAAAAACTCATAAATCTCACAAGAAAGTAATTTATAGCCATGTGTGTTACAGGGAATGGCTCAATAGAGTGAAATAGCGTACCTTGTAATCAGTCAGTTGTACGTACTGATAGAAATCATTTATAAAACAATGATAAAATAGAACAGTCCACATAAATACCAAGGACCAGCCCATAACTCTGTCTAATAGCATTCACATTGGTTATAGGATTGATTGAAAGTTCACTTTCCATTTCTTCATTTCATTTAATGCTTTTAATTTGCTCTACCAATGTGCTTGTGTCTGGGTTTGGATGCCCTGGGGCTTTGGAGGGGTTCAGAATGAGACTGAGACTGGTTAGTGTAAGAGTTGCTGTGGACTCTCAGGATGCTGGTGATGTAGGGCAGACAAAGCATCCTACTGCTGCAGGGGTTTCCTGGTGTAGAGGCCCTTCAGTGGCAGTGAGTGCTGTGGGGCTTTTGTGACAGCATTTATGCAGCCATCTTCTCTCTGCCTCTGGTGGGGAACATGGCCAGAGAAAAGGTGGCTGGGTTCATTTTCTTAGTCTACTGATCTTTTACTCAGGAGTGACGCTGTGGTCAAAGCTGGTAAGTTGAAAGAGTAATCTTCAGACTGTCAGACATAGTGTCAGTACATGGTCTGGAGCACACTGGTGAATCATAGGGGAAATAAGAATGCTTCATACCCTGTTTGCTTCTGGCTTAGAGCTTTTTGGTTGTGGAAAAGCAGTTTCTTGGACACATATCCATCTTTCCTAAAGATTTCTCTTGTTCTTTAGTTACAGGACACTGTGAGTGGATTATTCTTCTGCCATATGCTCAGCATTTCTGGGGAGGTCCCATGCTTCTCTCCAGAAGTAATGCATTCCATAAAAACTGAGCTTTCACAGACCTACATCTGCACTCATCTTCTTCTATATAAACTGCAGTTTTGGTCATCCTGTCAAAAATACCAGTCATCACTAGCTCAAGCTGAACCTTTTTAGGTGGACCTTTTCATCTTCTCTGCAAGCTCTTCAGCCCATGTCCTGCATTGGATTTGATCTCTAAGCAGGGCTTTGCTCTCCTAACTGTCAGCTAGATTTGTAAGCAGAGTTCTGCTCAGCCTGTGTATAACCAAACAAGACACATTCTATCTGTGTATGATCTCCAGCATGGTCCTATCCAACCACACAGCTCCTTATTTCCTGGTTATCAACATTCTGTGGCTTCTTTTTTCTTCTTTTCCATTTTGCTGTCAAACAAGCTTTCCTAATCTGTCTCTTCACTATGTCCCATCTCTCCTTGTGTTTTTCCTTACTCTGTCAATTTGGTTAAACATTAAATTTTTCACTTTCACTTTGAAGACCCATCCCAACATGCTAGCACTCATCTTTCCTGTCTCTCTGTTTATTGAGATATCAGGATTTCTGCCTACTTAAGTTGGACTTAGCTCCCTATACCTATCTTGATGCTTGGGCTTATGCTAACTCCAAAACTTGAGAGAAGCTCTCCGCAAACATTTGTTACCTCCATTTATAACCTTACTTAAAGCTTGCTTTCTTCAATAATGTGCCACTGGTGTCTTGCGACAGCCTGTCAATGTAGACAGTACAGGATCCTTGCATTTCTCTCTGTAGTTCATATTCATTTGGTGTGCTCAGCATAATCCTTTTTTTATATGGCAACTATTTCTTCTGTATGTGTATAGGGCTCTGCATAGTGACATTTGTCTGTATCTGAAGCTCACAGGCATGGTAGCAGTAGCAGCAAAGAATACTTTTGGTTGTTACACTGCAAATTCTGAGACTTCTGAGAAGAAAATCCTTTTACACCTTTGCTCAGCCTTTCTGAGATGAAAATACAATAATATGGGTAAGGACTGCATAATAACTCAAATTTCTTCCTTGAGTCTGTTTTAGTGTCACTTGTCTGCATGGTGTAGAGTTCTAAGCACCCCCAGCTCCTGAAGATTTAGCATCTCACAAGATTCTTCTTGCTTTCAACCTGACCTCCCAGTCAGTCATTCAGAAGAAGTGAAAATGGCTCCAGAATAAAACAGGAAAATCATAGTCTTTGTATTATAATAGGAGAGCATATAGCATTGCTTATTTCAGCAAAGCTAAGAATCTGTCAAGTTCTTATTAAAATTATTTATATCTCCTGTTAAATATTCAGGGTGCTGTAGTGCAGTGCTAGTGCTGAGCACTGATGATAATGTTGTGCTATGGTTCCTTTGGACCTAGGAAGTCATCTGGCAGCTAATTGATAAGTGGCTATAGTGATGCTCTGGCCTGCTAATCCAAAAGTTACTGCCAGGCTCTGCATTTGCAGATGAGAGTATACATTTTTTTTCTTCTTCCAGAGAGTGGGTGTCTCCTAATGCAATTTTCTCTTTTATTCCCATTACTAATTCAGTGGTTGTCACACAGAAAAGAGGTTTTTCTGCCCCACTTTCACTTGGACTCTTTTCTTCCTTTTCACTAACAAGAGCAAAAGTTTGTCCTCCAAGCAACTGGCTACTCTTTAGCTTTAGTGACTCAGACATGCCTTTAAGGCCAGGTGACATTTTCCTCAGTAGGAGCAAAATCTCAACGAGCCTTTTGAGCAAAATGTTGGATGGCAACAGCAAAATTAGTAACATGAACCAGAAATGAACGGCTTGTTTCTGCTTGTTGCTGGAGAATCTGTACTTACTGTTTGAACCCATGATGTTGAAAAGGCATGAAATTTTAAGAACCAGCATAGTTTTAGTTTATAGTTCAACCGAACTGTTACATTTTAAACTTTAGCCCAGTTGTAATTTAACTAAACTGTGATGCACACTATAACGTTTTATGGTTGTCTTGGATGTAATTAGCTGTGATACTTATAAAACCTCTAAAACTCTGGGGAATTTGAACCTTGGAAGTTAGTATGACTTGATTCTTCCAGCAGCTCTACACTAAAAACCAATGCTTGTTTGGTTAGTAGGTACCCAAAGCTTGTCTATATCTTTCCAGTCAGAGTGCAAGAAAAATTCTATGTCATCATAAAGTAAGGACAAAGGCATGTGTACTTATTTCCATTTCTGTTTTACTTCATCACCAGGCATGTTATATTAGCCTTATATTTATCAAGGAGAAGGGTTTTTCTATGGATAACAGACAGAGGGACACAGATATGATGAGAGACAAAGGACTCAAGATGCAAGATCAGTTCTGTTTTTCTAGAATTGTGCCTACATGTGTTGGAGAGTTCATCAACAGGCATCTGCATGATGTAGCACAGGATGTTTGGAGGACCTTCTTTCTAGAAGGTGTGAAACTAGGTATGTTTTCACAGTAGTTACCAGTGGATACGTTGTGTAATACCAGCTCTGCAAGTAAAGACTGATAAAGTGCCTGTAGAAACTAGAAATGGAGACCACAGCAGGAACTGTTGTGGACTTAGAACTGATTTTTGAAGAAATTGAATTGACAAACTGTTTGTATATTGTTGAAAATCTGTGTGGATTTTCTTTCCCTGGGAGGTAGTTGCAGAGCCAGGCCTCACAACTGTGATGTCTCCAAGCAGTACATAAATCCAAAGGATTTATCCAGAGAACTGCAGGCTGGGCATCGCAGAAGCCTGGATCTTGTTCCCTGCTTTTCTTTGTAATGATTTGAATAACTTCAACCTGTGATTCATTTCATACAGGAATTCCTCACTTACTGATTTTGGGGTATTTTTGTCCCCACTCCAGACAAGATGTCAGTGAATGCTGACATTCTTGTTTTCAACCCAAAATGATGATGAAACTGAGGACAGGGCTGTCAGCTGAGGACATTTGTATCTCCAGCATCTGTGGTCACTGAGCCAAGCTTGTGCAAACCCAGTGGTTAATCAGTTGTGGTGAATCTGCATGTCTGGTTTGCCTGAGTCAGCTACGTAAAGGATTTGCTAGAAGTTTGCCTGAATCATTGGGCTGCTGGGTGCAGTAAGCATCTGTTCACATCCTGCCTGCTGTAATTAAAGAGACAGGGATGTGCTATTTAAAAAAAAAAAGAGGAGACAGCAGTGCATTGCTGGACTGAGGATAATTTTTTTTCCTCCTGATGTTGTTAATATTGTCTTGTTTGTCCTGGTGTCAAGGCCATTAGCTGTGGCCATACATGGTGTATATAACTATGTTGTGGGAATTTTTAGCTCTGAAGATTGTTTCTTCTGGTCTTTAGTAAACAGAAGACTAATAATGTTATAGATAAGAGTTCTGTCAGGAATGTAGGAAGACACCTGACAAAATCCACTGTGGAGGGTAATGATGATCCCTCAGGTGGGACTGAGGACCATTACAGAGCATGGTCAGCTTGGAGTACCAGTGAATGTAGTTCAAATTACAGCAGTTCTGTAGACCGCATGTGTCTTTATGTTGATCAGTCCTCTCTTAGACTAAATGCCTAACCTGCAAGCTAGAAATTGTGGTATATCCTGGTCTCAAGAAGATTAGTTTTATTCAGAAATATTTCTGAGCTTCTTGGTTATTGTAGTACTGGGACTGTCTCTTGGCAAATAGCAGCTGCAGAGTAATGGCCTCTTCTCTGAGTGTTCATATAATATGCAGTTACTTGTATGTATAATGACACTTTTTGCTACTGATAAACTCAACAGATTGACTCTCAGTCTGTTGGGGGTAAAAGAAGTTAAACCAGCAGTGTTATCTATTGTCATAGTTGGAAATTTCAAAAACACACTTGACTCATAAACTTAAATACTGTTGTACAGATCTGAGTTCCCGTGAAAAGCAAATACCTTTCCTGAGGTATAAATTAGGTATAAAAGGTTAAGCCTTCCAGAACATAGCTCCCTCTGTTTACGTCTCTTTTGTAAATGGAAGCATTCATAAAGTCAGATTCTCACTGTTGGTAAACCACTAAGATATTAAGAAGATGGCATTCTTGTTGCTTTGATAGCCTAAGGGTATGAGGTGGATAAAGTTTCATGAGGTCCAATAATCTAGCTAGAACAAAATAGATCCTGTAGAAAGCCTAAAGCTTTTCTATTTTTTCTAAGTATGTAATTTGTTTCTTACTTAAGCTGTTAAATCTTCCTACCCTGAGCTATTAAGAATTAACCATTGTCAGCTTTGAAAAAAACATTTAACCAGCCTCAAAACTTTAAAGATTCCACTCTGAAATATTCTTGTGATAACTTTAATTGCTTTTTTCCTACTGAGATATGAAGAATCAAAATGCATCCAGGCTCCTGGTTTTGTGCTGCCTTGCCAACACTTTACTGTGGCTGCACATCGTGCAGGCTAGACAAAAGCTCAATGGTGTGACAGCTCGATGCTGGAGCCTGATCCTGTTGGTCTCAATGGAGAAATACATCCCCAGGCTTCAGTGCATTTTGGATGAAGGCAATTTGCTTTCTTTTGAACTGATTCCAGAGCACGTGTGGGGAGTTAAGTGAGACTAAAGAATGACACATTGCTAATCTAGTTTTCATGTTGGTCTCGTGTGAGGGATGGCTCTTATGTGGAAATGATCTGCATATTTTAGTTTGCCTCAGCATGGCTAACCTATCTTTCTGTGTCTTAGGTGACAAAACAGCTTGAACTGTGAGTGTACACAGCTGGCAGGTAAATGAGGGGTTGTGTGAATGCCTGAAACTGAACTTTTGAACCCTCAGGCAGAAGCCTGCTACTTACTAGCTGTGATTGGCAGGGACTAGTCGGGATTTTTGATAATATATGGACTAAACAGTAGTAGCATATCCCAAATTCTTGAATTAATGTAACAAACTTTCCTATGAATAAACTGGCCTGAGAAGGAGACACCAGTGAAGAGGCGGATTGTATATTGTGCTGCTGCATTAGACTGTTTAGATCAGAAAAATCAGAGGCTTGGAGTACTTGAAAGAGGAAGCCCATAGGGTGTTTTCCCAAAAACGAGTGGTCTTGAAAAGAAGGGGACCTGGGAAAAAAGTGGTGGAGATTTGGCTGGAGTACAGATTCTGGAAGTGGGGACAGATCCTGGAGATCAGAGAGCTGCATGGAAACAAATGTTCAGGAATGTGCAAGGACCCTGCCCTGTCATGCTTGAAGCTGGTGACTGCAAACAGCTGCATAGCAAAAACTAAAATGACTTCCTGCCTAACTGTGCTCAGCTAACAATGATTCGTTCCTAGGGAGGGACAGTCAAGGCTTAGAGAATGAATAAAGCTTGAAGGAGAATGACAGAATGCATTTGAGATCATCAGGCAGGATAAATGCTCTAGCCTCTTTGGTTCTTAAATGAAACCTCAGTGTCCAGTTTCACCACCTTATTTTCATAGAGTGATAGAATTGTTTAAGATTGAAATGGCCTTTAAGGTCATAAAGTCTAACCATACACAGCTATTTGCCTGGGACCGCCTGCTGCACTACATATGGTTCTCGCTCATGGCATGAGAAGGAAGGACAGACACCATTCAGACATAGCATCTTTGCTGCTACGAATCTTTCATTGCTAACTAGGTGTTAACCACCGTGTTCCTTGTACTGCAGACCTTTCCTCTCAGAGTGAGACAAGACACAAGATCATTGAAGCTGTTGGAGAGCTATTCAGTATTACTCATCTTCATGGAGTTTAAAGTAGGAGACTGGAGGAGAGGGAAAGGAAGAGAATGTTTTGAGGTAGCTTCTTCAAACTCTCGGTTTTCAGAGTAGGGCATTTGTAAAATGTTGAGAATCTTAGGTTGTACTCACATGTATGGAAAAAGAGCCTGACTCTTCCTGTGCATACACAGATTTCACAGAAACCTGTAATTCTTCACAATCAATCCAAGTGCAAAATACAGCCCACTCTGCCAGCTGAGTAAAATATGTCATTTAGGCTGAAGTCAGAGCCCAGCTCGGCTGCTCAGAAGATCAGGATGCATTAAGTTACTATACACAAGATCACTGGCACCACTGAGAAGCAGGGAAGAGTGGCAATTACTTCTTCCTTAGCTTAGCATCAGTCAGGTTTGACTTGTCATTGTCACAGTGTTACAAGAAGTTTTTTGCAGGTGTTGCTGGAATCACGTTTTTTTCAGGCAATTCTTCATCAGTAGCTCTTTATGCTGGACAGTAACTCACCAGGGAAAGCACTAAGAGCTGATATTTAATGTTGGAATAAAGTTATCCAATACAGCTTTATGAGAGCTGGTGGTTAGGGTTTAGATGCAGATGCAAAACCCCTCTTGGATGCTGTGCAAGGTTGAATAGTGAAGTGTAACTTATTGCTGGCAACCATCCCTCAGAGGTTTTGGCCATTGTTGAAGGTCACAGTGAAATAGGTTGTTGTTGCAGAAGATTAATATTGCTTAAAAATGACTTGCAGCACATTCATCTGAAGATTTCAAAATTATTACATAAGTGGATATGCCACATGTTTTCCCTCATTCCCTCCCTGCTAAAAATGGAAGCAGAGAGATGAAGTTTATTAGATTGCCTACATTTCTGCAGTCAACCAGTGGAGAAACTCGCAAGGTAATCCAAGAATCTTGAAGAGTAGTGGATCTTTTACTTCACATATAATTTAAGAAACTCAAGCTTTTTTTATAGGTTACTTTTCAACATCTCCCTTTTGATGGGACCTTCTTCAAACATGTCTACTACAGTCTTCTTTAATTACTGCTTATCTCAGAGTAATTTTAGAATCTGCAAATAGCTCTGTCATGTTTGTGCTTTAATCTCTGTGCTACAGTCTTATAATTGATGTAGCGACCTCTATGTCCCATGCCTTGCCTGGGATATGCCTCTTTCTGCCCCGGTGGCTGCCATGCACAGTGTAGATAACCTGAAAAAGCGTTTTCAGTGGTGTACTAACCTGTCAACTATAACTAGCTCAACTCAGAGCAATATGTTCTCATGTCCTTCAGCAGCTAGGTTTCTTTTCAAGACCAAACTCATGACAGTTTTCAAAAGACATTGTAGACATACATTTCTGTTTCTTTCCTGTTAACTTGATCCTTGAATTCCTAGGCAAAAGAGATAAAGAAGCATGAATCCAGGTGGTTTTCAAGGGAACATTTTTTGGTGCCTCTCTATAAACTGCCAGGGAACAGGGATAATTGAAAGAGAAGTAGAAAAATCTCTGAAGCGAGCAAGCACTTGGATAGAGGATGTGACACAAATTGTAGCACTTCAAAGAGAAACGTCTGTCTATCTCAAGTTTGCTGGAGGAGTTCGTCAGCAATTAGTTTAGTTCTGATCTTGTTTATCACTTTCGTTAGCAACCTTGGCATAAAAAATAGACAGTGTTAATGAAATTCCCTGATGACACTCCAGTGGGAGACAAGTCGGAACTCCAGCCCATCTTAGTGGTGTAATTAAAAGCTCACCTGTCCTCTCTGAAAAGCTTATTTGTAGTTGTGCTCATTTAAATTTCAGTGGCAAAACCCTTGTGCATGGCATACTTCTGCTTTCCTTCATTGGACATATTAAAGGTTTAGTTTGGTCCACACACTTGAAAGATTTAGATTATTTTTAAGGTGTCTGTCAAGTTGGTATTCATTAATTTCCCCTGCCAACATCCAAATGATTAATGCAACTTGACATAAAATCTCCAAATGAGGGTTGCAGATAATTCTTCATGCTCAAGACTTTGACTATGAAGCATTTCTACTGGGCAGTGTGCTTGTGCAGCACAACCAGTTTCATATTTCTTTGTTTCTGATGTAAATAATTTTCAGTGATACAAAATGTGAGAGGCAACACATTTATGTTGAACACAGGTAACTGGACTGAAAGAAATTAAGACCTTTACAACAAGAGTTATAGGGGCATCTAAGTGGCAATTAGAATCCTTTAAAGATTCATTTAGATTTAGTAAAATGTTGCTGACAGTCATTCATAAAAGTAATTGCCCTGTGCACATGAAAAATTTAAATGTGGTAATTTAGTAATGAATCTGAGCTGTCAGAAGGCATTTTATGGATAATCAGACATTCCTGCAAGCATAGCAGGCACTGAAGAAAATTGAAAAATAACTTTGTGGAGGCAAAATTGTTTGAAATCAGTGTTTTCTCTGGAAGCAAACAAAGAACCCTATGATTTTTAGAAATGTAGTACACTGTAAGTTGACAAGGGCAACCACTGGAAGAAAATAAACAATCGCTTGTGTCCCTATTATTCATTTAGATCAGTTACTTTAGGTAATGGTCTTTAAGAAGCCATCACTTTAGATTCCCACATACTGTGTACGTAGGTGTATTATCCAGTCCCCAGGAAGGGGAAGCAGGAATTCTCCATTACAGCTTGTTCATTGTCAGTTTTGAAAGAAGCTTAGTTCTCCTTTAATTTCCATAGAATCATGAAGTGGTTTGGGTTGGAAGAGACCTTAGAGATCATCTACTTCCAACCCCCCTGCCATGGGCAAGACATCTCCCACTAGACCTAGTTGCTTAAAGCTCCATCCAACCTGGCCTTGAACATGCTCAGGGATGGAACATCCGCAGCTTCCATGTGCAACATGTTCCAGCGTCTGATCACTCTCACAGTGAAGAACTTCCTCCTTATATCTAATCTAAATCTACTCTGTCTGACTTTAAAGCCGTTGCCCTCTGTCCTATCCCTACAAGCCTCTGTAAAAAGCCCCTCCCCATCTTTCTTGTAGGCCTCCTTCAGGTACTGGAAGGCTGCAATAATGTTTCCCTGTAGTCTTCTTTTCTTGAGTCCCAGCTCCCTCAGCCTGTCCTCATAGGATGAAACTACTGACTATTGGAATGAATTTTCTATTTCTCTTAGGGTATGAGAGGATATAGCTGAATATGTGGTGTTGCCAGGCATATCAGGCAGATGCAAACCTGAGATACTTTGGAAGTCTAGTTGGTGTATAGTTATGTACTGGTGCATAAGTAAAGTCAATAACCATTGCCTTTGGATGTGGTAGCAGTTTACTCCCACTCTGTGTGGGTGTTAATGACTTCAAAATGGACAAGATTGTTAGGGTACCTAAACGGATGCATAGTAAGCTTGCAGTCCTGGACTGCAGGAGACCTGACTGCACCCTCCTCAGCATGGATTAATAAGGTGCTCCTGGACTTGTTTGGGCACGAGAAGAAAGTCTGTAGGTATTGGAAGCAGGGACATGCTGACTGGTAGTACAGAGGACTTGTCTGTGCAGCCAGGATGCAGATTAGAAAAGCAAGAGCAGAGATAGAATTAAATCTGCCCAGGGAGACAAAGGGAAACAGGAAGGGCTTCTTTGCATACATCAGTAACAAAAGGAAGGCTAGGGATGATATAGAGCCTTTCTGGAGGGAAAATGGAGACCTGGTCGCAGGTGATATGGAGAAGGCTGAGGTACTTAATGACTTCTTTGTCTCAGTCTTCAGCAGCAAAGGCTCTAGCCACTCCACTCAAGTCCCAGTAGGAAAAGATGAAGACAGGGTGAAGGATGATACAGCCACTTTCAGCGAAGATCTGGTTTGAGACCATCTGAAGAACC
>VZRI01005851.1:22014-40068 GCA_013397515.1 Upupa epops | reverse complement strand
CTCAGAGCCTGGACTGGACTGCCCAGGGAAGTGGGGGCGTCCCCGTGTCTGGAGGAGGTGTTGAAGGACAGCCTGGCTGTGCCCCTTGATACCCTGGTCTGGCTGATGTGGTGATGTCAGGTCCTGAGCTGGACTGGATGAGCTCAGAGGGCTTTTCCAGCCTCAATGATTCTGTGCACCTTTAGAGAGAGGCTGGGTGTCTGTCTGTGCTGTGGGGAGCATGGTCTAGTGCTGCTTTAGTGTTTAGTGATCTGGTTTAATTTGTGGTGCTTTGGTTGACTTCACAAAGTCTTGAGGACTCCGTTTGGGGCTGAAGTTGAAGAAGAGTGAAGCTGGCTTAAGCTGAAACTTGCTTCTCCATGGATCTACCATAGGAGAAAAGACCTTTCTGGGGAGGAACTCCTCCAAAAGATAACAGAAGGCTATGAAGCTGTCAGTGCATCCCCTGCAAAGAAAGGCAGATTGGAACTGGTCGTGTTTTCACTCTAACAGATAATGGGAGCTTTTCCATCTGGTCTTCTTCAGGATGACTCACACACTTCTCCTCTTTTTCTAATTCTGCAAAGACTTGGCACCTCTCTGTGGTGAAATCCATCGCCTGGCTGGGGTTACAGGGCTGAGCGCAACACTGAGCAGATGAAGAGATACAGGTCAGTCTGTGCATCTAGAGCTGTTTGCCAAGATGACAGAGATCCAGAGGAATGCTTGAATATCATCCAGGAATTGTCATTCCTGAGTACACATCCACCAGGATGACCCTAGAGAATACACACCTGGTTTTCACTTACCCAAGTGTAGAGGAGATAGCAGCTTGAGGGCTCTGAGCCACTGGAAAACTTCCAGGTGGGGCAGTGTTAATGCTAAAATATCCCAGGATTTGGGGTAGAATGGGCTGCATTTTTAATGTTGCTCTCCCACCCCCCTCAAAAAAATGCTCTGCCCTAAGAAAAAGGGCAGAGGAAGAGCAGACCTCTTGTATTTTCATCCTATTTACTTGGGTTTGGGTTCATTTTATATAATTAATCATATTTTGGAAGTGATTTCTGCAGTGAATTATGTTCTCTGCAACCTGCAGCCCCTGGAGAGGATGATACTCATGGAGAGAAACCCTCTCTGCCTTCTGAGATAGAATCATAGAATCATTAAGGTTGGAAGAGACCTCCAAGATCATCCAGTCCATCCATCAACCCAACCCCACCCTGCCCACTAAACCCTGTTCCCTAGGCCGACATCTACCCCTCCAGGGATGGCCACTCCATCCTCTCTCTGGGCAGCCTCTTCCACCCCCTAACCACTCTGTCAGGGAAGATTCCTGATGTCCAACCTAACCCTCCCCTGTTGAGCCATTCAAGATCACACCCCCCCTACTGACTGACTTCAAACTGGGTAGAGAAAACCTCGTGTCCCAAGCAAAACCTGTTTGTGGGACTCTTCCACATCCTAGGACCTGTTATGGTAAGTAAGAGACTCGCTGTTTAGTCTGTATTTTGCTTCTCTTAGCTTTGCTATTACTTCAAGCTGTTGCTCTTTTACTACCCCAACTTGTTATTCCTCTGCTAGCTGTTTATTCCTAACAGATGCCTGTAGCCAGCTAACTTCTGTCCCCTCAGTCAGTGCTCTACGCAGCTCTCCTGCTGCTCTACGCAGCAGTTGCACCCTTCTTTCTCTAAGTAGCTGAACCCCCTCCTCAGCTACTTAGCGTTGGCTTCGGTTTCTCGTGGCTTCTCCCGCGTCTCTATTTCTGCAGAGCTGATTGAACTCCCCTGGGAGTGGCGATGGGGTCGTAAAGAAAAGACAACCCCGACCCCTCTACAGAATTAAATAAATAAATGAATGCACCAAACAACCCGCAATCTTTCTTTAATTAAAGCTCTGCATTCTTCTCAGAGCTGCAGCTCGTGGGGCCTCATTGTTCTCACAGACCCAAGGGGCCGTGGAGCTGTTGCTTCTGCAAAGAACTTCTTCAAAATGGAACTAAAGAATGAGCCTGTGAGTTATTCTGCAGAGAAAAGAGCTGCTGCCAAAAATCGTCCTGGTACCTGGTGATGCTGAGCAGGTGCACTATCCCGCTCTCTCTGCTCAGGTGTTTTTTCCATCCCCTCTGCAGTTTTATGCTAAATGAGTTTTCCATGAAGTAATTTGCTAATTGGAGGTGCAGAGCCTTTGCATCACTGACTGGGTTGGGTCAAAGGGACCGTCCAAGCTCGTCCAGTCCAACCCCTGCAGTGAGCAGACATCCCCAACCACAGCAGGTTGCTCAGAGCCTCAAGGTCCAACCTGACCTGGGATGCTGCCAGGGATGGGGCTTCTCCCAGCTCTCTGGGCAACTTGGGCCAGGCTCTTCCCACCCTCAGCAGCAACAACCTCTTCCTTCTCTCCAGTCTGAATCTCCCTCTTTCAGTTTAGCCATCACCCCTTGTCCTGGCACAGCAGCCCCTGCTCACAAGTCCATCCCCATCTTTGTGATCGACCCCTTTAAGCCCTGAAAGGCTGCACTAAGGTCTCCCTGGAGCTTAACTGAACCCCCCCAGCTCTCCCCTCCCACCTGTCTGCAGCTGCTCGTCCGTACACCCAGAGGTGGATGACACAGATGAAACCCTGGGCCACTTCAACAGGTCACTGCAGCAACTAACAAGATACCTGGGGGCATAAGGGCCACTGAGGAAGGGATGGAGACAGGGATGGGGGTCATAGCTGGAAGCAACTGCTTGGGGAGGGCATGGGGAAATGCATGGGTCTGAAACATGAGGGATGATGCCCTTGTGCAGGGTTTGGCCTCCCTTGTGCAGGGTTTGACCTCCCTTGTGCAGACTTAGCAGTGTCCCCCCCTCTTCTCGAGGCTGAGGGTCAGCAGGCAGGGAGGGGTCCTTGAGCAACCAGATAAGGTTGAAGTGGTGCCCATTGTGTCTGAGCTGCCCTGGCTGGATGAGGCAGTGAGAAGAAACCAAGAGCAGCACATTACTGAAATGAAGACACAGAGGGCTGCGGATGAGCATCGTGGAGTGGCATCCAAGCTTTAACAAACTCCCGTGGCAATAAGAAGCCTTTCAGCCTTTTCCTCTTGTCATGGTCTGAACCCATCTGGCTCCCAAGACCACACAGCTGCTCATTCACTCAGTTCTACCCTCTACAGTGGAAGTACCCATCCCATGGCACTTCGGGCAGCCACCCTGGTGGCCTCATAGGTCTCCTGAGTTGGAGCAAGTGGTGGGGTGCAGTTCTTTGTGCAGCCTTGGCACCGCACCCGAGCAGCGTTCACTCAGGAGGGGTGTGAGAGAATAGAGAGCAGCAAAGCTGTGATTTCCTCCAGCCTTTTGCTGTCTCCCCTCGTTGCATCTGAACTGAACAAGACTCCATGCCTTTGCATTGAAAGCTGTTTGGTAGGGAAGGCCGTAGGTGCTGATGTTGCTGAGCTGCCTGATCCCTTTTAATGTGTGAGCTGAACTAGAGGGGTGAGGGAGAATGCCCCAAGATGACAGTGGTGCTCTGAGTTCCTCAGGTAGAGCTCTATTCTCTGCAGGAAGGACAGGGAGGGGCTGGAGAGTGGGCAAAGAAGGGTAACCGGGCTGGTTAGGGGGTCTGATGAGGAGAGGCTGAGGGAGCTGGGGCTATTCAGGTTGGAGAAGAAGATGCTGAGGGGAGACCTCACTGCTCTCTACAACCACCTGGAGGGAGGTTGCAGTGAGGCAGGGGTTGGCCTCTTCTCCCTAGGGACTGGCTACAGGACCAGAGGAACTGGGGTCAGGCTGTGCCAGGGGAGGCTCAGGATGGATCTGAGGAAAACCTTCTTCCCAGGAAGAGTGGGGAGGCCTTGGCACAGGCTGCCCAGGGAGGGGGTGGAGGCACCGTCCCTGGAGGGGTTCAACAACCGGGCAGCCAGGGTGTCTGAGGAGCTGGGTTATTAGTTGGAGGTTGTAGGGTGGACAGCTGGACTGGGTGATCTTGAA
Organism: Upupa epops; assembly: GCA_013397515.1. Taxonomy (NCBI): domain Eukaryota; kingdom Metazoa; phylum Chordata; class Aves; order Bucerotiformes; family Upupidae; genus Upupa; species Upupa epops. The sequence goes on along the minus strand of VZRI01005851.1, from coordinate 36,121 downwards.
GGTCTTTCCCAACCTTGATGGTGACTCTGATTCTAGTAAGCTGGACTCCTGGCTGCAGCTGCCAGAGGTAGATGCGATGCCTCTCATTCATGTCTCCACGTACTCAGGGCTCTGTCTGCCTCGAGTCCCTACGTTGCTTGAGCCCTTGGATCATTAAGCTCATCTCATTCAGCCTCCAGCAATGTGGCTCCCAGATGTGTTTTCCGGTATTTCGTTTATAACTGTGAGGAATCTGCAGCATCCAGTCACCCCTGTGCCGGGCTGGTTTTTTTCCTGGCATTGAAGTTCTCTGAACAGGACGTTCCTATTAACATCAACCCGAAATTAAACCAAGCAACCCCATCAGGGTTTCATTCTCACCAGGAAGAAGTTCACCACACACTTGTGTAGAAATATTTGCCGGTAAAGTGTTGGGGGTTTTGTTTTCTAACATCTTCTGGGGTTTCTCTCTCTGTGTGTGTGTGTGTTCACTGGGCTACTTGCTTAGTCTTGGGCTTTGTAAGTACTGGTGCTAGTGTTGTAGCTTTGCTATTGAAGGGTTCACAGAGTCACAGGCTGTTAGGGATTGGAAGGAACCTTGGAAGGTCATCCAGTCCAATCCCACTGCCACAGCAGGATCCCCTAGATCAAGTAGCACAGGAATAGGTTTGCTGACTTCTTGCTGTCTGCAGCTGCCTGACAGCAGGGTGCAGAGATGTGGGAGTCGGTCTCTTCTCCCAAGGAAGAAGGGACAGGACAAGAGGAAGTGGCCTCAAGCTGCCCCAGGGGAAGGTGAGGTTGGCCCTGAGGAGAAACTTCTCCTTGGGAAGGGTCCTCAGGCTTTGGAAGAGGCTGCTCAAGGAGAGGGTACAGTCACCATCCCTAGTCGTGTTTCACAGTCACAGAATCACAGTGTTAAGGATTGGAAGGGACCTTGAAAGATCATCCAGTCAAAACCCCCTGCCACAGCAGGATCCCCTAGATCCAGTCACACAGGAAGCTATGCGGGTTTGAAATGGCTGCAGAGAAGGAGACTCCACAACCCCCCTGGGCAGCCCCTGCCAGGGCTCTGGCACTCTCACCAGGAAGAAGGTTCTTCTCCTCTTGATGTGGAACCTCCTCTGTTTCAGCTGACACCCAGTGCCCCTTGTCCTGTCATTGGGTGCCCCTGAGCAGAGCCTGGCTCCTTCCTCCTGACACCCACCCTTTCCATCTTGATCAACAGTCATGGGGTTGCCCCTCAGGCTCCTTTGTTCCAAGTTCAAGAGCCCCAGCTCCCTCAGCAGGGAAAAGGAGCTGGAGGAAGGTTCATTGCCTGAGAGCACCTCTGCTTTCTCCAGCTGAATGACACTGACTCTCTTACACATCTTACCTTCCTCTGTAGGCTTGGGGTTTGGGGAATGACCTTCAAGTCCTGCTTGGATAAACAGTTTCTAAAGGATGTGGGCGCACACAGCCACCTATGCACCTTACACATCTTAATATCTAATTAAATTGTCTAAAGATGATTTCTTAGAAGCAAATTTTTTCTCCAAGTTCATCTGATGGGCAAGCAAAACCAAGGTGTCACCATATCTGGCTTCAAAGTGGCTGGTAAAGATAGATCAGAAAGGCAGTGAATTTGCTGGAGGGTGTCCAGTGCAGAGCAACGAAGAGGATGAAGGAAGGAGAGCAGCTCCCTGATGAGGAAAAGCTGAGGGAGCTGGGGCTCTGGAGCTGGGAGAAGAGGAGGCTGAGGGGGGACCTTATTGCTGTCTCTCAGTCTGTGAGGGGTGGGTGTCAGGAGGATGGAGCCAGGCTCTGCTCAAGGTAACCTGCTGATACGAGAAGGGGCACTGGGTGCCAGCAGAGGAGATTCCCTATCAGTCTCAGCAGACCTTCTTCCCAGGGAGGGTCCCGGAGCCCTGGACCAGGCTGCCAGGGGTGCTGTGGAGTCTCCTTCTCTGCAGACGTTCCAGCCCCACCTGGCTGTGTTCCTGTGCGACTTGGTCTGGGTGATCCTGCTGTGTCAGGGGGACTGGATGCTCTTTCGAGGTCCCTTCCCATCCCTAAGGATTCTGTGATTCTATGAAAACCAGCACTGCATTTCCCTAGGAATCACTGGCCCCAGCTCTGGAGCGTCTCATGCTTTGGAAGATCGGGATGCGCCATGGGCAAAGCCTCGTGAGGTTTCCAGTTGTGTTGCCTCAAGCCTTTATTCTACCCTACAGGCAGCAGTAACCCGAGACTGACTTCATCTTTGAAGCAACAGAACCACCGCTCTGGATCCAAGTGTTTTCATTCTCACTTCATCTTGTTTGCCTTGTGTGAGAAGCCCGAACTGTCTGTTAGTGGGGAAGGGGAAGGAGAGAGGGTTTTGTCTTTGGTTTTCTTCGCCCAGCCTCTGGTTCAGCTTTCAAGAGCTGTTCAAATCCACCGTCCTCTCCAAGGTCTTGTTCTGGGTATTGTAATCTCTCATCATCTGAGCTGGAGTTTTCACACAAGTGCTAAAACCATTTAACCACTGTTCCCCTGGCAGGACTTGTAGGAGAGGCTTTCAAAGAGTGAAACGTTTCATGACCTACAAATCCGAGGCATTTGTGAGGCCTTTAACAAGAACTTGGCGTTTACATCCCAGCGTTGAGGCCAAGAGTCATTTCCAGATCTGCAGTATATAGAGTCAGCCACAGCATCACTGAGGCTGGAAAAGCCCTCTGAGCTCATCCAGCCCAGCCCTGCACCACATCAGCCAGACCTGGGCACTCAGGGCCACAGCCAGGCTGTCCTTCAACACCTCCAGACATGGGGACTCCCCCACTGCCCTGGGCAGTCCAGTCCAGGCTCTGAGCACCCTTTCCCTGAGTTAGGGCTTCATGACATCCAACCTAACCCTCCCCTGGCAGCTTCAGGCCCTGCCCTCTCATCCTGGTGCTGGTTGCTGGGGAGAAGAGTCTAACCCCCACCTGACTACAACCTCTATTCAGATAGTTGTGGAGAGGGAGAAGGCCCCCCTTGAGTCTCCTCTCCTCCAGTCCCTTCCCCATCCTCGTTGCTCCTCTGGACCCACTCCAGCCCCTCCATCTCTTTCTTTCACTGAGGGGCCCAGAACTGCCCCCAGGACTTGAGGAGAGGTGTGGACAGTGTTTGCTCAGTCCCCTTTCTCTCCATAGCTGTGGTCTCTCCCCTAGAACACCCTGGGGTGTCTCAAGCACATCATAACACAACATTCCCCGTACCATTTCAGAGCAGGAGCACATCTGAACCTATCATACTAGCACCTCATCAGGCAGCACCAGTAGCTTTTATCTTCTTTCTATGGGTTTTTGTTCCCCATCACCCTGAAAGAGTTAAATGGGTGCTCATGGAATCATAGAATCATCAAGGCTGGAAAAGATCTTCAAGACCATCAAGTCCATCCATCCACCCTACACCCCCCAAGCACTAACCCAGCTCCTGAAACAAATGGGATTGAGATCTTATCAATCTTTCTTAACCCCGTGTGTTTGCTGGCTGAAGCACCTGTTGGGTCTGGGGGTTGAACCAGTACAGGGCTTAGCACAGTCACCTGCCAGAGCACAGGCAGCTCTAAACTCCTGTGTATCCACAACCCCAAAGACTTAAAGCTCCTGTGTTAGGTTTCTGTGTTTATCTCGACGCGATGGCTACGTGACCTTTCCCAAGGAGCTGTGAGCTTGTTCTGTCTTTACTCTGAGCTGCCTGGAAGCTGTGTAACAACCAGTATGGCATCACGCCTAAACTAATAGGTCCTGCTTCTCAGCTGAGCTTTATTAGCTTGGGCTTGATGCCCTGCTAACCACAGCTGTGGGTTTCTCAGCAGCCTGGGACTATAAGCAGAACAAGCCCAAGTCTCTCTGCAGGTAGTGCTGTAGGGTTTTAGGGCTTGGGATTTGTGCCAGCGTTGGAAATAGGAATGGTTCTTCTTTCTGCCCTCGGAATCAGCTGTGAGGTGAGTTGCATTTCCTTCGTATACAGCTCCTCCATCAGCAAGGCTGGGGTTTGTTTTTAGCCTCTGTGATCTTTGTTTTGCCTTTAAAAAGTCATCCTTTGTGCTGTTAAGAAATCTTCCCTCTTGTAAGTGAAAGGACAGTGATTTTTTTTACAGCTCCTTTAAAAAAAACTCAGCCCCAAGCGAGATGACTGTAGGATATGAACAAAAAGAAAGGCTTTGAGAACAGATGGTAGCTGGAAATATCTTCATGTTATCACATTTAGATCTCTCATCTGGGCTCCTTGCAGAGAGCAGGTTGTTAGGAGTTATCCTTCCTGCTGAAAATGCCCAGGTGTTGATGAAAACCCCAGCATCTAGCAAAGTTTGAGTGTCCTGGGGATGGTGGCCCTCCTCTGGTTTTCTGGTTCAGTCTGAATGAAATGAGGTGGGAACCCTCAGCTATGGTGAGCACTGGCCTCCTGTGAGGAGCCCACTCCTTCTGGAGAAGGTCTTCTTGCTTTAGGCTCTTGGTGCTCTTGAGTTCATAGATTCCTGGTCTCAGGACTAAGGGGGGTACTTTGCCAGCTGAAGTTAAGTACAAATGGGTTCTCTTCTCCCCTTTTTTCTGCCTCTTCCTTTTACATCTGAACACCTGCTGCTGTGGAGATGGCTGTTCACTTAGTTCTGATAAGCAAGTGGGGTAAACTGAGGTTGGTTGGGGGTTTTTTCCACTGCAGATTTTGGGGTGAATGATTACTGAGTCTTTCTTTCCATTCAGAACTGCTCAATTAGTTTTCTAAGCTTCCTAAGGTTGAAAAAGGTGGAGGAATTGAGAGAATAACCAATACTACTAAGAGAATACTTGTCTAGATCAAAACCAGATGGAAGGTACAGAATCAGAGTCATTGAGGCTGGAAAAGCCCTCTGAGCTCATCCAGCCCAGCCCAGGACCTGACATCACCCCATCAGCCAGACCAGGGCACTAAGAGCCACAGCCAGGCTGTCCTTCAACACCTCTAGTGATGGGGACTCCACCGCTGCCCTGGGCAGCCCAGTCCAGGCTCTGAGCACCCTTTTTGGGAGGGGAAGTTCATGTTTTTGGCAGAGGCCAACAGGATGAGGTTGAACAGGGCCAAGGGCAGGGTCCTACACTTTGGCTATGAGAACCCCCTGCAGCTACAGGCTGGGGGATGAGTGGCTGGAGAGCAGCCTGGCAGAGAGGGACCTGGCAGCACTGGTCAATAACCAGCTGAATAGGAGTCAGCAGGGTGCCCAGGTGACATGAAAGGCCAATGGCATCCTGGCTTGGATCAGCACTAGTGTGGCCAGCAGGACTAGGGACATCATTCTCCCCCTGCACTGGGCACTGGGGAGGCCTCCCCTTGAGTCCTGGAGACAGTTCTGGGACCCTTGCTTCAAGAAAGAGGTTGAGGTGTGGGAGGGTGCCAGATGAGAGCTATGAGGCTGGGGAAGGGACTGGAGGGAAAGGCTGATGAGGAGAGGCTGAGGGAGCTGGGGGTGTCTAACCTGGAGAAGAGGAGGGGGTGGGGACCCTTCTCCTTCTCTAAAACTGCTTGAAGGGAGGTTGTAGTCAGGTGGGGATTGGGCTCTTCTCCGAGGGCAGGGCCTCAAGCTGCCAGGGGAGGGTTAGGTTGGATGTTAGGAAGCCCTTCCTCACTGAAAAGGTGCTCAGAGCCTGGACTGGACTGCCCAGGGCAGTGGGGAGAGTCCTTGGAGGGTTGAAGGACAGCCTGGCTGTGGCCCTGAGTGCCCAGGTCTGGCCGATGTAGTGGTGTTAGGGACTGGGCTGGATGAGCTCAGAGGTCTGTTCCATCCTCAATGACTCTGTGAAGACAGAGGGGCCGATGTACCGGTGCAGGGGGAAAGCCTAGTGCCAGAGATGTGAGAACGATCCCTCTTTGTGTCTTTACATCTGCACAATCGTGTTTTCCAGGCAAATCTTTCTGTACAGCACAACATGTTTCCACTTTTCTGGCTCTTCTGGACAGATACCTTGTCTTTTGAATGTGTTTCATTAAAGCTGATGGGAAAGCGATGCTGAGATGCAAATGGTTTTTATCTAGAGGCAGCCTTCTAAATTCTCCCTGGGTTTTGCATCATTTGGCTCTGGGAAGCGATTGCATGGGGGTGGATGGAGCTTGGGAGGGAAAGGAGGCTTTTCCTCATTGTGCTCTGGTTTTATTGCTGGTTTGTTGTTGTTTTGTTGCTGTTGCCACCCATTTCTTTCCCTCGAGGAGGTTACTGAGCTGCTGCCACTTGCTGAATGGATGGAGCCCTTTGCTCCGCTGTAGTTGCCTCCATAGCGGTGGAAGATGATATCACACATAAGTTATTACTTCAAATTAAGAAAGTCTTCATCTTCTGTTCTTTCCTGCTGGTTCTGTAAGATATTAAAGGGAACATGACCTGGTATTAGGCAGAATCATCATGTACCAGAGATGAGCTGATAACCAGGTTCTTTCTATTCACTGACTGTTGGGGATTGGAAGGAACCTCGAAAGAGCATCCAGTCCAGAGCAGGATCCCCTAGATCCAGTTGCATAGGAACAGGACAGGCAGGTTTAAAATGTCTCCAGAGAAGGAGATTCCACAAACCCCCTGGTCAGCCCTTTCCAGGGCTTTGGCACCCTCACAGGGAAGAAGGTTCTTCTCCTCTTGATGTGGAACCTCCTCTGTTCCAGCTGACACCCAGTGCCCCTTGTTCTAGCATTGGGTGCCACTGAGCAGAGCCTGGCTCCTTCCTCCTGATACCTGCCCTTTCTTTACTAATCAACATTCGTGGGATCACCCTTCAGTCTCCTTTTGCCCCAGCTCCCTCAGCCTTTCCTCCTCAGGGAGATGCTCCCCTCCCTTCTTCATCCCTGTGGCTCTGTGCTGGACTCTCTCAAGCAGTTCTGTCCTCCTCCTCATAAACCCATTTCCCCCCTGCTTTCCAGTTGGAGTAATCTGCCTGGAGGACTGAGTTTAAACAACAAAAGAGAATCAAATCCTAAAATCAGTTTAAAACTCCATGAGCCTTAAGGAAAGCACTCATCACAGTGTGATGCCAGCAGTCTTGACCCTACTTGTAGTGCTGAGACAGTCGCAGGGCTGGGATCACGACCCTTAGCTTTGTCTCCTAAGCCTCACAATCCCATCTTGTGTCAGTGCTCTCGTGATGCAACTGAAGTTAATGAAAAGTGATGGGGTGAGACAAGTTCCATCTCTGTGGCTGCCCTGCTCACAGTTTGGTTTCCTTTGTTCCCCCCAGAACACAACAGACACTTCAAACTGCTCCTGGGGGAAACCTCTGAATTAGCCTAGTCTGGCTCTTGAAAAGCCTCAGTGAGCTGAATCTGGGGTTTCCTCACATGAGGAGAGTCCTGATAACTCTGGTTGGGTAGCAGGGGATGGTCTTGCTCCATCTTGAAGACAGTCTCTGTGTAGGCTTTGCCTCTCCGAGTGTTTTTCTTTATCCAGGAGGGATCTCCTCGTTTATGAAGAGCTCTTTTGCCTCTTCCAAGGCTTTACTTGGGACAGTCTAGATGGGTAAAGAACCAAGTGCACACCAGACCCGCTCAGTAGTGTCTTTGTGCTGCAAACAACAGGAAAATGTCTCATAATTGCCCAGCCCATCCATACGGAGGTCAGGGTGATGGCTGTAGTACGGGGCGTGAACTCGGGAGATGTTTGCTCCATCCACCTTCCCCTTTGATCACAGGTGTGTTCTGTCATTCCACTTCAGTAACCAAACAGATTAGCTCTGAAAATGAAAAATAGCTTGAAATTTGATATAAAAGACCTAGTGTCCAGGCCAGAACGAAGGGAGGAGGGAGAGAAGCGGTTATAAATTACGCTGGCTCTACGGCGTGATGCTGGCAGGGCAATTTTCTGCAGAGGAGATAATCTTTCCTTGTTATTCAGCTGGCCAGGAGCAGGAAAAGTCACTGTAAAGAATGTGCCAAGGAGGAGTTTGCCAAATTAAACAGCAGCAAGAAGAAAACTGTCTGCTGTCTGGCTGTATCTGCAGTACCGGGACAGCTAGGTCACCTCTGTAGGTAAAGGATTTCGATTCATGGGTGAGTGGGTTGGCTAAGAGACCTTGGGGGCAGGCACTGTCCTGAAATACCTGTTGAAGTTGTAGCTGGCTGCAGCTTTGTGTTTTATCACATGCATGGAAATAGATATTGCAGCATCCTGACCAGTCAGGCACGGAGTGTGCGGAGTGCTGGGTGAACAGGAGGAGTTCTGAGCAGAGCATCACTGACTGGGTTGGGTTGGGAGGGAGCTCAGAGCTCACCCAGTGCCAACCACCTGCCATGGGCAGCGACACCTCTCAGGAGGGCAGGCTGTCTAAAGCCCCATCCAGCGTGGCTTGGGACACTGCCAGGGATGGAGCAGCCACAACCTCCCTGGGCAACCTGTCCCAGCATCTCAGCACCTTCACAGGGAGGGATTTCTTCCTGATGTCTACTTTGTATCTCCCCTCTTTTAGCCTGAACCCATCCTATTGCTAGAGCCCCATTGGAACAACAGGATAGTCTCTGCTGGTTTAGTTTGGGTGTTTTCATTGGAATGGAGGTGATCACTGCTGCCTTGGAGTTCTGAGAGTCGTAGAATCCTTAGGGATTGGAAGGGACCTTGAAAGATCATCCAGTCCAATCCCCCTGCCACAGCAGGATCNTTCCAGCTGGCACCCAGTGCCCCTTTTCATAGCTTCAGATGACCTTGAGAAGAGCCTGGCTCCATCCTCCTGACAGCCACCCCACCCCTCAGAATCCCTTGGAGTTTTACTAACTGCTTCAACTGTTAAGTGTGACTGTGTGTAGTGGCTTTTATCAGAGTTAGGAGGATTTACTGGGAATGTAAAGGAAACTATTGGAACCCCAAGGGTTGTGTGAGGAGCTAAGATGTACCAGGTGAGATCGTTAAGTTAAGCTTGAGAACATTTCTAGGTGCCATTGGTGATGCCTTTCCAAGTGGACTTAACAAAACAGGGAGACTTGGAAATAATGGATAAATGAATCATAGAATCATTAAAGTTGGGAAAGACCTCCAAGGTCATCCAGTCCAACCATCAACCCAACCCTGTTCCCTAGAACCACATCTACTTGTGTTTTGAACTACTCCCAGGGATGGTGACTCCACTCCCTCTCTGAGCAGCCTGTTCCAACCGCTGACCACTCTGTCAGGGAAGAGGTTTTTTTCCTGATGCCCAATCTAAACCTCCCCTGGCACAACTTGAGGCCCTTTCCTCTCCTATCACTAAGGAGAGGAGACCAACCCCCACCTCTCCACACTCTCCTTTCAGGTAGCTGTAAAGAAAGAGCTGTAACGCACTTGTAATGAAAGAAGCCACAGTGAATGACAAGATGACAACACTCCTGTCTGTCTGTATTCCGTGGGTCTGAGTTACAGCCCACGCTATAAATCTCAAGGCAAACACAGAGCCCGGTGTGATTTACTTAGCTGCAAACCGTGAGGCTCTCCCACCTCTCCATACAGAGCAGGCTTTGCGTATTCAGCGAAGCCAGCGAGCGGCGAGGTGCTGTGTGCAGAAAGCAGAGGTAAATCAGCTTTTCAGCAAGGGTAGCCCATAAATCAGCGAACACTATATCCCTTTGAGACTCTGCAACCTGCACAGGAAAGCCACTCTAAAACCAGATTAACAGGGATTCTGATTTACAGTTGACTCGAGCAGCCAAAGTCTATTTTCAGAGATGGGAGATACTGGGTTGATGCAGTTTATCTTGGAGACAATCTTAAGGCTTCCACTGGGGCTGTTTATTCCTTTTCTAGTAGATATGAGGGAGCTCAAAGCCTGCCTTTCTTTGTGTGACATACAGTGTCCTGAGCTTGTAAGGGGTTACTGCTGTTCGGCCTCACTGTACCTGCTGCTACAGAGCCTCTGCATGGGGGATCTCCTCCCCTTCTTCCTCCTAGAGTTTGTATCCCTGATTCTCTTGTAGAATTGGAATGATTTGGGCTGGAAGGGACCTCTGGGGATCATCCAGTCCAACACTCTCCTCCAGCAGGGGTATCCAGAGTGGTTCACCAGGATGACACCTGTGTGGGTTTGGGATCTCTCCAGAGCAGGAGACTCTACGACCTCTCTGGGCAGCCTGGGCCAGGGCTCTGCCTTCCCTCACAGCCAAGGACTCCTCTCCTTGGTGCTTGCTGACAGCAGCAGGGGCACTGCTCTGCAGTTGAGGCAGGGGAGGGTCAGACTGGCTCTGAGGCAGAGATTCTCTGCAGCCAGAGTGGTTGGGCACTGGCAGGGCCTTCCCAGGGAGGTGGTGGAGTCCCCCTGCCTGGAGGGGTTGAAGAACCCTGTAGCCATGGTGCTTCCCACCCTGCTCGAGTGGCAGCAGGGAGGGGGTCAGGCTGTGTTTGTCAGTCTCTCAGGGACTAAGGTTTTTTTGTTGGGGTGGGGTTGATTGGACTGGGGGATCTAGGAGGTCCTTTCCAACCAGGATTCTTCTGTGGTCCTGTGTCTCCCAGGACAGGAACTGTCTGTATCCAACCAAAAGCATCTCTGCTGAAAAAAAACCCCACCTAGAACTCGAAAGCCAATATTTATCCCTGGCCCCTGATGTTCTCAAGAACTAATACAAGCAGTGAGGCAGAAGGATAGAATCGTAGAACTGGTTGTAGCAGACCTCTGAAGATCATAGAATCCTTAGGGATCAGAAGGGACCTTGAAAGATCATCCAGTCCAATCCCCCTGCCACAGCAGGATCACCCAGACCAGGTGGCACAGGAACACAGCCAGGCGGGTCATCCTGTCATCCTCCCCTACAAGAGGAGGATTATCTAGAGAGCACCACAGGTTTGCCCTTGATGCCAGTAATCCATCTGCTTGAGCTGTGCATGAAATGCACCAGCAACTCGAGGACTGATTCGAAGCAGAGTGTCTCCACAGCTTCAGTCACCTCTCTGCCAAGATCGCAAAGATAGGAGCGGCCATAAATGTCAGCGCAAGCAGACTGGAGCAAATGATGCAGAAGAAAGTTATTAAGGTTTAAACGAAGATGGGGTTTTCCCCTTGCACAGCAGGCAAACGAAAAGGGCTGCGAGACTTGCGAGATCACAAGAAAAACAATGACTCTGTTCTTTTTCTCCATAGTTGCAGGCGAGGTTGGAGGTGCTTTATCTTCTCATTTCATCCAGGACTTTTTTGCCACTGGCTAGCAGAAATGCTTCGTTGTCTTTGACCTGCAGCTGCTCTCTGGCTCTGCTTTATTAGCCAGAGGTTGTGATTTGGAACGTCACCACCTTCATTTCTACCTCAGTGGACCCGGGCTGTGGGTTGCATTCCCTTATCTAGACCCGTAGTCTTTGTATCCTCAGGGCTGATTTCTGAGGTGGCCTCCACGCTTGGCCTGGCTGCTCCTTTCTTGTTCTTCAGAAAAGCTAAATTTACCTCCCTTTTCTGTTCTGCTGCTGTTTTGGGAGGTGCTCAGCCTGGAGGAGAGGACACTCAGGGGGGACCTTGTCCCTCTCGATAACTCCCTGAAGGAAGGTTGTAGCCAGGTGGGGGTCAGGCTCTTCTCTCATGCAACCACTGCCAGGACTAGAAGGCAGAGCCTAAAGCTGTCAAGGGAGGGTTAGGTTGGATGTTAGGAAGCCCTTCCTCAGGGGAAGGGTGCTCAGATCCTGGACTGGGCTGCCCAGGGCAGTGGGGGAGTCCCCATCCCCGGAGGTGTTGAAGGACAGCCTGGCTGTGACCCTGAGGGCCCTGATGTGGCCACTGGGGGGATGTTAGCTGTTGGGCTGGACTGGATGAGCTCAGAGGTCTGTTCCAGCCCCAGTAATTCTGTGACTGTCTAACACCTACCTCGGGGGCACCTACCATGTCTACCAGGCATGTTGTGGAGATAAGGAGTTTCCTGAGGCAAACTTGTGCCTCTCCAAGTGTTGAGTGTGTGGTTGTCCAACAGCATTAGGAAGCTCATTGAAAGCCTTGCGATAGCCTTTGAAAATCCGGGCCGGCCTCGGGTGCTGGCAGGCGTGCCTGGATTATTTATGGTGCTCAGGTTTTAACTTCATCCCACAGAAAAAGGAAGGAAGCCGTCTGAATAACCGAGTGACCCTCCCTCAGTACTGTAACCTGCAAACTAATTTATGGCTCCCTGTAAAGTCCTTCAGAGTCCCCGCTCTTGAGTGCCAGCATCTTCAAAGCACAGCCCAGCAAGGTCACTTTGTTTGTTAAGGAGCTTTAATTATGTGACATCCAGTTAAACTCCTAGCGGGATTTCCAAGAAGCTTAGGTACGGAATTCCTGGTGGGAGGAGGCTTTAGAAGGCTGGATTGGCTTTAGAAGAACTTATTCTTGGATTATTTGGTACTGCAATATTAGGGAACCGGGAGCCTGGCAGCCTTACGGTGCTGTGCTCTGGGCAGATGTGAGACTGGGTCTTTCCTTGGCATCACAGTCAGGAGAAGGCAGGGATGGGGTGAAGGAAGGCACACGGAAGGGAATGGATTGCTCAAGTACTGGGANAGGGAAGGGGTGAAGGAAGGCACATGGAAGGGAATGGATTGCTCAGGTACTGGGCAGATGTGAGACTGGGTGTTTCCTTGGCATCACAGTCAGGAGAAGGCAGGGAAGGGGTGAAGAAAGGCACAGGAGAGGGAGTGGATTGCTCAGGTACTGAGCGATGCTCTAGTAGAGCCTGGTTTGTTTCACCAACACCGTGACAAACCTTAAGGCTCTGGGCAACCTCATCCATTGAGGATGTCCCTGCTCACTGTGGGGGTGGCTAGAAGTGACCTCCAAGGGCCATCTAGTTCAGCTTGATCCATTCTGTGATGCTCAGACTCACAGAATGCCAGGGATTGGAAGGGACCTTGAAAGATCAAGTCTAATCCCCCCCTTGCCAGAGCAGGATCTCACCATGGGTGGGTCTAGAGGCACTGCAGACCCTCTGCAACCTTCAACTCCGGTCATAGGGGCCATGAAGCCTTTTGGTTCTGGTTGCCATGGTTCTGTATGGAAGAAGTTGTGCAGTGAATGTCTTTCCTCTTCAGTGCTGAGCAGCTCAGTCAGGCTGCTAAAGAACCACGTTGCCCTGTGTCTTTGGTCTGCACTGGGCAGACAAACACTGTGGTCATCTGCAGCCACTGTGCTGCTGCTTCTGCCCTCCGTAACCATCACCCAGCCTGTTGTAGGAGCTGGTGCGCACAGCAAGCCTCAACCTCCCACCAAGGAGATGCGTTGGGCGCATCATCTTGAGCATCACGTTACACAAAGGACTGCAGATGTTGCCTCTCAGCTTTCAACATCAAAGCATCCAGCTCTCCTGGAAAGGGCAGTCGCTCTCTTGCTCTTGGAGGTTAACAAACTCTCCCATTCCCCGGGAGCTCCTGAGGTCAGGCTTTCATCCGGATGCCTTGACGGATCAGGCTGCCTCCCCCCGCTACCTTTTCTCTTCTGTCCTTCTTTTCCTGGGGATTGGAGGAGGTCATAAAATGCTTTGATAATTAAGCAGAGAAAATTTCCACAACCCATAAAACATAAAAGGTAACGCTCAGCCCGCCTCAGCTTTGAAACAACCCCTGCTTGACACATGGTAAAGGTGCTCGCTCGGTGCTCTTGAACAAACACATCTCTGAGCCCGGGTTTTAGCCTCGTGTGTCCAGACCAGCTGTAGCCATTCCCAGAACATTCCTGGGTTCAAGTTTCCATCGTAAACTGCACTGTGGGAACTGGCGGAGGGAGAAAGCGAAGAGCTGCCCTGAACCTTTGCCCGAAGGATGGGCTGGGGAGATGGTGTTGGCTGGAAATTTCTCATTAGTTGGGGTTTTTTGGGTTGGTTTGTGTAATCTTTCTCAGCCAAGACTGCGAGGAACTTGGGGAAGGCTGGCGCTTAGAGCAGACTTGGAGAGGGAGAGAGAGATGGGACTCTGGAAAAGTTTGGAGAGGAGCCTGAGCTGTGTTTGGGATGCAGGAGGCAGCTTGTAGTAGAAATGATGTTGGATGAGTTTGCTTAGGAATGACAACAAAGCACTCGGAGTCGGTGGTACCTGCTGGGTTCTTCCTCAAAGTGTTAAATGCAGGATGGATTCATCAAAAATGAGCATGGACTCCTTCAAACCTAAACCACCGTGAGGGAGCTGCGGCTCTGGAGCTGGGAGAAGCGAAAGCTGAGGGGGGACCTCATTCCTGTCTCTCAATCTGTGAGGGGTGGGTGTCAGGAG
>VZRI01005851.1:0-19952 GCA_013397515.1 Upupa epops | reverse complement strand
ATCCTGCTGTGGCAGGGGGATTGGACTGGATGATCTTTTGAGGTCCCTTCTGATCCCTTGTTATTCTAATAGTTGGAGAAGCTGAATTTCCATTTCCATCAGCTCTCCCTCAGTCCTGGTCTCTGTCTTCAAGCAGTGTAACGAGCAGAGGTGGAGCTCACTAACAAATGAGTTATAACTTAGGAAAGGAAGGTCTGCTTGCCAACACACAGGTGGTTTCCCAGTACTAGGACATTTCCTGCAGAGTCTGTTAAGCCCGTTGGTTGGAAATGTTCTACCTCTGCTTCGTGTGGATAAATAAATCCAGCTCTGATGTCACTCCATGCTTTTTCAGCCGAGTCTTTCCATCTCTTCAAAATATAAACAGAGAGGGTCATCCAACAGATTTTCAGTGTCAGTCAGCTCTGATTCAAATCTCTGCTTACATTCTCCATGTAGTTGCTTTTATCGAGGGTAGAAATCATACGAACTCTACAAAGGACTTGCAGCGGTGCCCTGTTACGATGTCCCTGTCTCTCTGATTCCTGTTCAATCGGGAATCTTTCCCTGATTTGCTCACAGAACCATAAAAACGAAGATTTTCTTTCACACAAAATCTAGAGGGGTGATTGAGAAGATAAAAGGGTGTTGTTAATTAGGGGTTCTAGCTGCACTTCTAAACAGGGTCTTAAAAAGAGAGAGCTAGTCACAGTCTGACTTCTAATTTCCTAGGCAGCTGAGTTAGAGGTTTACCCGAGTGAAAATGTTGAGTAGCTGATAACTAGAGCATGAGGATCTGTCTTGCTCCTGCCATTTCACCCCGGCTCCTCTCCGCTGTTGGAGGTTCCCTGTTTTTACGGCAATGCTCTGAGCAAGAGAAACACAAATAAATCCTCCTTCTGCCTCAGTCCTCCTTCTTGAGAATCAAGCAGATTGGATCTGTCAGGGAAGCTGAAGTTAAGATGCCTGTGATAACGGAGATGAATCATCGCAGCCATGTGCCAATAGGGGTAAAGAGTTACGGGTTGGACGTGGGGCTGCCGCTGCTCCAAGAGCACCCCAGAGTGGAGAAGGCTGCTGCTTTAACAGAGACTACGACTGCAGAGAGGGAGAGAAAACATCTCATTATCAGTTCAAATAAATCCTCTGGTTGGAAGAATAATTTCAGGCATTTCTTAAGCGACCTTATCTTCCAGGCTCTTTCATCTCTTCTAGGAAAATAGGCTGGAGTGTTGTGATAAGTAGCCCAGGAGCTACGTATCTCTGACCACAGCTTTGGGAAGACAACAGCTGTGGTTTCTACCAACCCTGAGCAGATGAGCTGCTTGGGAAGCTAAACTTGTAGGTTCCTCTTTGGCCCCTGTTTGAACACAGCTCCTTCTTAAGATGGCATCTCCGGACATGGGAAAGCAACGAGAACTGTAGGGTTTGGTCCAAGGGCATTGGAAACACTCTGTGTTTTATAGGGCCCTGAGAGATTTCACAGCAGAACAATAAAAAGTCCCGAAAAGCTTCATGGAATCCATGGAGAACAAAAGAATTCAGGAAGTTTTGGAGATATTGAGAGAGTAACTGTGAATGAGATTGAAATTAATACATTGAAATTAAGTTTTAAATTAAAGTTTGGAAACTTAACGGTAGTGGAGGGCATTTTAGGTCACCAGAGGGCTCTTTGAAATTTGCTTTGAGTTTTGCAACAGCCTGACTTTGCTGGTGGATGGCAAGAAATATAATACAGGAGATAATGGCAATGCAGTAACATAATGAACCCACAAGCTGCTAGAGCCCAGGAATTTCCTTTTATGAAGAGCTCCTTGTGATTCAGCTCTGCAGGACAGGCTTCTGGGTGGGTTTTGGGTTTCCTTGGCGATGGATAGAGATCAGGAATGCTCTGACCAGGTGAGGCAGCCCGAAACAGCTGGGAAGCCTCTCAAAAGCAGTTCTGGTCAATCTGCAGTTACAGGAGAAAAAGCTCCACTCTGCACTGGGAAGAGTCCACCTGGAGTCCTGGCTGCAGTTCTGGAGTCCCCAGCGTAAGAAGGGCACAGAGCTCCTGGAAGGTGGCCAGAGGAGAGCAACTCAGATGATCAGAGGGCTGGAGCACCTCCCCTGTGAGGACAGGCTGAGCAAGGTGGGGTTGTTCAGCCTGGAGAAGAGGAGGCTCCCAGGGGGTCTTCTAGGAGCTTTCCAGTCTCTGAAGGGGGTTACAAGAGAGCTGGGGGAGGGCTTTTGACACTGGTGGTAGTGAGAGGACAAGGAGAAAGGGTTACAGTGTTGAAGAGAGGAGGTTGACATTGGCCATGAGGAACCAATTCTTTGCTGTGAGGGTGCTGAGATGCTTGGAACAGGTTACCCAGGGAAGCTGTGGCTGCCCCATCCCTGGCAGTGATGAAGTCTAGGTTGGCTGGAGCCCTGAGTAACCTGCTCTAGTGAAGGTGTCCCTGCCTGTGCAGGGGACTAGGAACTGGGTGATCTTTAAGGTCCCTGGCAACTCTATGAGCTGCAGAAAGAATTCATTCATGAGTTGAATAAATGCATTGGGCAACCCTGCAGTTCCTACCTCGTAACAGACAGAGCTGTGGCTTCCATTCAGGAGTTTCTGGCAGGTGCTGCAGCAGGCTGTAAATTGTTATTGAATAGAGAAGAATTTGGCTTGTGAATTAAGGTGACCGATTTTATAGCCCTCTCCAGAATAGATTTCCTAGTGCCTGACAAACTCCCTTAAGAATGTTTCCCCAAATGTTCCTTCAGTAGAATTTATCTGTGACAGGGTCTGTTCGTTTTCAGAGATCTTTATCTTCACAGGCAACATCAAAAACGCTATTAAAACTCCCCGTTTCTGTAGATAAGACTCTGAAACAGTTCAAATTCTATTCTCAGATTAATTTGCATTTAGATTGTGCCTTCCCAATGGCTCTGAAAGACTCTACAACTACAAATGAGGTTTCACGCTAGAGCTGTAGAAACCTCTGCATCAATCTTTAGGGGTTGGCAATATTAGAGCTGCCACAAACTGGGAGCTCTTAACTTTCCAAGTCAAGGTGCCCTGTAACTTGAGGAGTAGAAATTCACAGAATCACAGGATAATCCTGGTTGGAAAGGAACTCCTAGAGCCCCCAGTGCAACCATCCCCATCCCAACACAACCCCTCAGTCCCTGAGAGACTGACAAACACAACCTGACCCCTTCCCTGCTGCCACTCAGGGTGTCAAGCACCATGGCTACAGGGTTCTTCAACACCTCCAGGCAGGGGGACTCCACCACCTCCCTGGGAAGGCCCTGCCAGTGCCCAACCACTCTGGCTGCAGAGAATCTCTGCCTCAGAGCCAGTCTGACCCTCCCCTGCCTCAACTGCAGAGCAGTGCCCCTGCTGCTGTCAGCAGGCACCAAGGAGAAGAGGCCAACAGCCACCCCTCTACAACCTCCCTTCAGGGAGCTGGGGAGGGCAGTGAGGTCCCCCTCCTTGCCTTTTCCAGCGGGTGTTGCTCTGGTAGATTCTTGTTTGAAGAGCTGACATCGCTTGCGGAGCCAGCGAGTGTGAATCTCCTGTAACTGAGGGCAGATCCTCTTGTCAAGCAGTGAAAGAGGAGGTGCAGAACAAGTTCCTGGATAACGAATGGAGTGGCTGAGATTTAAGAAAAGAAATAAGAGGGGAAGAAGCTGCAACTCTTTTAGTCCTCCTCTTGCTCTATGTGACAGCGGGAGGCACAACGTGAGGGTCCTGTGTGCAGCGTCTGTCATCCTAGGTGCGTGCGGGGCTTGAGTCAAGCTTGGTGGCTGCTCGGCCGTGTGAAACGCTGTCAGCCAAGTGTGAGAACTGGAGAGGTTGGGGATGAAAAATGTGTTTGGAAGGGCTTGCCTGCAGTTTGAGATCTTCTGTTTTATGATGCATTCATTTCTTGTCAGCTTTTCTCCTCCCTCTCTTTCAGTAGGTGCTTCACATCTACCTCCTGCAGTCCTGTTCCTGTTTGGAAAAGGACTCTACTTGTCCCTGAGCAGAGGTGGAAACCTGTCATCCCCTGCACAGTGCAGTTCAGGTCACTCTCTCTTACAGGTCACTCTCTCTTACAGGTCACTCTCTCTTACAGGTCACTGAGTGTTCAGTGGTGCAGACTACAGTCTGCAGCTAATTCCTGTGTCATCCTGCTCAACCACGCTGCAATCTTGCTCTAACGTGGGGCAGTGCCTTTTCGTTTATGTTCTACTGAGAGGTTTTCCATTATGACTGTTAATTAATAATAATAATTAAGAATATCTTTGTATAGATTTATTTATGTATTCATTTACTGGCTATCTAGTCTCAGCTACACATCTGTTATGGATAGGATGAGTAGCAGAGATCACAGTGCAGATCTTTCTCCTTTGAGAGAGGATTTGTTTTGGGAGATGATGTAGTTGTTAAGGATTGTAGGGTCAGCAGGACTAGGGATGTAGTTCTCCACCTGTACTCAGCACTGGTGAGATCTCACCTTGAGTCCTGGGCTTCTCACTTGAAGAAAGAGATTGAGGGGCTGGAGCAGGTCCACAGGAGCAATGAGGCTGGGGAAGGGACTACAGGAAAAGTCTTAAGAGGAGGAGCTGATGGAGCTGGGGGTGTTTAGCCTGGAGGAGACTCAAGGAGGACCTTATCACTCTGTAAATACCTGAAGGGGGGTTGTAGTCAGGTAACCAGTGCCAGGATGAGAAGGCAGGGCCTGAAACTGCTAAGGGAGGAATAGATTGGATGTTAGGAAGCCCTTCCTCATGGAAAGGGTGCTCAGAGCCTGGACTGGACTGCCCAGGGCAGTGGAGGAGTCCCTGTGTCTGGAGGTGTTGAAGGACAGCCTGGCTGTGGCCCTGAGTGCCCTAGTCTAGCTGACGTGGTGATGTTAGGTCCTGGGCTGGGCTGGATGAGCTCAGAGGTCTTTTCCAGCCTCATTAATCCTGTGATTCTGTGGTTAGACTTTAATATCTTGAAAGTCTTTCACCCTCGATGCTTCTATGATTTTCCTTTTATTTTTAAAGAATTAATTATACGTTAACTCTCCAGAGCTTCCCCACCACCACCCTTTTCCACGACATCTTCACTTCATTCCGCGTCTCTCTCAATCTGTTACAGGCTTTTCAGGAATCCAAATGTAATACATTAAATGAATCATCCTATTCACCAGGTTATTGATGTCTTCAAGGAACTCAAGTGCATCGAGGAGCTACGGCAGCCCTCTGTGAAACCTTTCTTATGGGGTATTTATGCGTCTATCTAGTATTCAAGTCCCAACCAATCTTCCTGCCATCGAAACCTGACTAATGGGCTATAGTATTTCCTGTATTTCCTTGCTCTGTTTAATAAGTTTTGTCATCTGTGCAGCTCTCTTTTTTTTTTCTTCCCTGGGCTGGGAGCCCATCGAAGCCGTTGAAGTGATAAATCACATACTTAGGGCTTTGTATATTAGTTCCTCTAGGACTGCTGGCTGAATGGCATCTGGGCTCAGGGATTTGCTACCGTTTTATCGACCTGCTCTAATCCCCCCGCCACTGGCACTTGGCTGGGAGATTTCAAACTTGCTTCATGCAGAAATCCTCTCGGCTTTTCCAGTATAAACAGCAACTGGGGTAATTCATTTCGCTTCCCTGATGCAGCCTTGAACTCTGCTTTTACCCCTCTGCTGGGTATTAGTCACTCAAACGCTGACAAAGCTCTCGGCGCTTCTGTGTTTGGGAGAGTTGGGTGATGAATTGGGATCCTGCAGCAAGTTCTGCAAAGTATTCTCTGCTTTAGTAGGGGTTTTTGCCTGGAACCTACAAACTTCTGCCTGGAACCTGCAAACTTCTGCATCCTTCTTATTTTCTTCACTTGACACGACCTCCACTTCTGAATAATGGGTTTCATCCTACGAGAGCCTCTTTTAGACTGACATTTGACAGGGCTTGAGGTTTGGGGGGGAGAGGAGGGGGGTGTTAGGGATTTTCTGGGCTGGTTGGTGGGTTTTTTTGGTCTTGTTTGAAGGATGTGGTACAGATTGACTCTAAAACCCTACTAACATATCTTTAGATCATAGAATCCTTAGGGATCGGAAGGGACCTCAAAAGATCATCCAGTCCAATCCCCCTCATCCAAGGGTCCCTGTCCCTGACCCCTGTTTAAGGACAGCCTGGCTGTGGCACTTAGTGCCCTGGTCTAGGTGATTGTGGTGATGTTAGGTCACGGGCTGGATGAGCTCAGAGGTCTTTCCCAGCCACAATAGTTGTGTGATTAGCAATTCTGGAGGCCCTTTGCAATAAATTTTGAATTGAGTCCTGTGGATTGCTTGGAATTAAATCAAGAAAGGCTTTTCTTTCTCTCAGGTCTCTGGTTGCTCCATGAGAGAGTCACTTCTACAATGTAAAAAAATTCAATTAGCTTTTCGCCTCAGAACTGCCTGTAGTCACTGTTCTGGTTTGTATGGGAGTAACCAGAGTCTCCCATCCCGTGATTGCTGCCATCTGTTTGCCCTCACGGCTTTTGGAAGGAGCCTTGAACCATCCCAGGGAGCTTCTAATCCGGGAGATCCTGTGGCTGAGCATCGAGTTTTTCATTTGCCTCTAGACTGACTCCGAACTGACTGTCACTCTCCCAGCCCCTCGGTCACATTTAAGTGCTTTATGTTCTGATCCCTCTGATTTTCGTTCCTTCTGGAAAACCTCAGATGCATTTTGGAAGTGATTTTAGTCCAGAATCACAGCTTAGTTGGAAGAGATCTTTAAGAACATCAAGTGCAACCACTGGCAGGTCCTCACTACATCACCTACATCTGTGGTTTAAGCATCTCCAGGGGTGATGACTCTGCCACCTCCTTGCACAGCCTACTCCAATGTCTGGTAAGGCTCTAGGTGAAAAATGTCATGAAGCTGAATGAATATTTATTTGCTTAGACTGCTTTTAACTGCCTTTATCCCACTGTTCCCTTGGAGATTCTGGGTTAGTATGGGATTTGCACAGGGAGGCATAGTCAACTGCTTGAGGATCAGCAGGTAGCTTGGAAAAGGAAGAAGAGAAGAGACATTCTGCTTAGAAAGAAGGGAAGAAGCTCAGCAGCTCTACTTCCATTTTCTTCAGTCATCCCTTGATGACTGCCTAGAGTAGTGGTGGAGTCCTCATCCCTGGAGGTGTTGAAGGACAGCCCGGCTGTGGCCCTGAGTGCCCTGGTCTGGCTGATGTGGTGGTATCAGGTCCTGGGCTGGGCTGGATGAGCTCAGAGGGCTTTTTCAGCCTCAGTGATTCTGTGAATTCCTCAGACCCAGACAGCAGAAGTGCTCTAGAAAAGTTACAAGAGAAGGGACTGGCAGTGGTCTGCCTTGGAAAGAATCTCTTACTTAATGGTTTGATGTGGTTTTAATCCCATGCCCTAAAAGGATAAGGGGCTCTGGGGACTGGTTTGTCTACGTGTTTAGGGAGTGAGAAAATGTGAATGCCTCAGTGAGATTTGAAGCCTGAGAGGGCACAGCAGCCTGAGAAAACCACTAACAGCACCCTGTTCCTCAAAACATGTTCATTTGTTTGGTTTCTGCTTCTAGCATCAAATAGGGCAACTGTTTCTGACTCAAAACTTCTTGGATCAGAAGGGACCTCGAAAGATCATCCAGTCCAACCCCTCTGATCCAAAGCAGGGTCACCCAGACCAGGTCGCACAGGAACACAGCCAGGTGGGGCTGGAACGTCTCCAGAGAAGGAGACTCCACAGCCCCCCTGGGCAGCCTGGTCCAGTGCTCCGGGACCCTTCCTGGGAAGAAGGTCCTGCTGAGATTGAGAGGGAACCTCCTCTGTTCCAGTTGGCACCCAGTGCCCCTTGTCCTATCACCAGAATGAAGTTAGGTCATGGGCTGGACTGGATGAGCTCAGAGGACTTCTCCAGCTTCAATCATTCTGTTATCTCCAAACTCTGCCCCTCATCCCACAGGCAACGGGGATGGAGTGGGAAAAAACTGATGCTTGCAAAAATAAAACCCCAAAGGACTTTTAATCCATTTGAAGTCCTTTGATTTCCCTTCCTCCCTTTCTCTACTTGTGCAAGGCTGTGATTTGTAGTGATAGTGATAAACTCGTCGGCGGGGTTACGCCGTGGGTAGAATAACATTTCCCACTCTTGTGGAATTCGAGCTATTTCGACGAGATGTATGAATACAGTACAACGGAGGTGTGCCTGATGGATTTACAGTGCCTTGGGTCTGGTTTCCCTTTGATATTAGCTGAGCTTTGAGAGGGTTAACAGAAACTTCACATAAATGGGTATTTTCAAGGTGCTTTTTGTTCTCACGGGGCCTTTTTTTCTGGGGAGGGATGTGTGTCAGATGCTTTCAGTCCTTTTCAAATAAAACACGTTGGGTTGGAGCAGCGGAGGGTTCGTTTTGGAAGTATTCAAAGCCATGGTCAGGAAGGAACAACTGGGGATGTTGAAGGTGTTTTTCAAATTATAAGCAGCAGTGATTTCCTAATAAAAAAGAAATCCATTCATCAAAACGTTTCTAAAGGAATCCTTGGATTTTATTTTGCCAGCCTAGGCTTCTGCTGCCCCTTCATAAAGGACTGTGTTTTCTGCTTCAGCACCATGCTAAAAGCTGGTTTCTACATTTCATAAAGTCACAGAATGGCCTGGCTTGGAAAGGACCTTAAAGTCATCCAGTACCTACCCCCCTGCACAGGCAGGGACACCTTCACTAGAGCAGGTTACTCAGGGCCCCAGCCAACCTGGCCTTCAGCCCTGCCAGGGATGGGGCAGCCACAACTGCCTTGGGCACCCTGTTCCAGTTCTCAGCACCCTCACAGCAAAGAATTGTTTCCTCATGGCCAACGTCAGCCTCCTCTCTTCAAGGCTGGAACCCTTTCCCCTTGTCTTCTCCTTACCACCTGTGTCAAAAGCCGTCTCCCAGCTCTCTTGTAGCCCCCTTCAGAGACTGGAAAGCTGCTAGAAGGTCCCATGGGAGCCTCCTCTTCTCCAGATTGAACAACCCCACCTTGCTCAGCCTGTCCTCACAGGGGAGGTGCTCCAGCCCTCTGATCATCTGAGTTGCTCTCCTCTGGACACCTTCCAGGAGCTGTGTGCCCTTCTTATGCTGGGGACTCCAGAACTGGACCCAGGTCACAAGGGCTGCAGCACACACTGTTGGCTCCTGTTGTACTTCTGCTCCACCCCCCTGCCCTCCAATTCCTTCTCCTCAGGGCTGTCCTCAATCCTTCCTCCTCCCAATCAGTATCCATGCATGGGATTGTCTCCATCCGGGTGTAGAACCTTGCACTTGCCCTTGTACTTCATCTGTTAGGTCATAAGCTGGGCTGGATGACCTTAGAGCCTCAATAATTCTGTGACTTCCAGGGCAAATGCTTCTTGTAAAAACTAGTCTGAGCTTCTCTTTCCTCCTTAATTCTATTAGTGATAAAGTTGTCCTTTAAAAGAATCTCTTTGATTCTCCAAATGCCTGATGTCATCATTTTTCTGCAGGTCACTGCGTTCGTGGACACCCAGACCCCTGGAGTCAGCAGTACAAGCACTGGCAGACGCTAAGGGTGACCCTTCTGAACCCGAGGGAGCTCTTCCTATCGTGAGTAATTAGTTTTTAAATGATTGTTATAGTTAGAATCTATTAGGAAGGTTAATACGAGAGAACACTCTGAAGGAAGTCCTTTTCTTACTGCGTTCTATCCTTGCTGCTCCCCAGTCCTGTGTTTTTGTTTCGGGATGTTGTCAACACTCTATTTGCTCCTTGAAAAATGCATTTGCTGTTATAAGGTACCCATGGAAAAACAGGTGTGAAGAATGCTTGGGAGAAGATGTGAAAAGCAAGACCACCGTATTCTGTCAGGAACCCAACGTGCATTTTCCATCTGGGATCATAGAATCCTTAGGGATGGGAAGGGTCCTCTAAGATCATCCAGTCCAACTCTCGTGCCCCAGCAGGATCACCCAGACCCAGTGGCACAGGAACACAGCCAGGCAGGGCTGGAATGTCTGCAGAGAAGGAGACTCCACGAGCTCTCTGAGC
This sequence comes from Upupa epops, assembly GCA_013397515.1. NCBI lineage: Eukaryota > Metazoa > Chordata > Aves > Bucerotiformes > Upupidae > Upupa > Upupa epops. The sequence goes on along the minus strand of VZRI01005851.1, from coordinate 9,977 downwards.
AGCCTGGTCCAGGGCTCCAATCATCCTTGTTTTGCTCAGGAAATCAGCTGTTGGTGTGAAAAGCTGCCCTTAGAAAAGTGCAATCCGTTTTCTGGGTGCAGTCAGTTTTCTTGCTTTTCATGCAAAGGATGGGTGATGGAGCACCTGGGGGGGATCAGAAGGGGGGGGGTTAGCAGATCAAGAGAGGTTCTTCTCTCCCTCTACTCTTCACGGGTGAGACCCCATCTGGAGTACTGTGTCCAGTGCTGGCCCCCTCAGTTCCAGAAGGAGGCAGAGCTGCTGGAGTGTGTCCAGCGCAGAGCAACGAAGAGGATGAAGGNTCTCAAGGGCGTCTGGGGACAGGACAAGGGGCACTGGGTGCCAGCTGGAACAGAGGAGGCTCCTTTTCAATCTCAGCAGGACCTTCTTCCCAGGGAGGGTCCCGGAGCCCTGGACCAGGCTGCCCAGGGTGGCTGTGGAGTCTCCTTCTCTGCAGACGTTCCAGCCCTGCCTGGCTGTGTTACTGTGCCACTTGGTCTGGGTGATCCTGCTGTGGCAGGGGGGTTGGACTGGATGATCTTTCGAGGTCCCTTTTGATTCCTAATGATTCCATGATTACCGAGTCGTTCAGTCTCATCGGACCATCAGTAATTCTTCAGTCTGCTCATGTTTCAGTCCTTCTCCATAACTTAGTGTCATCAGCAGCCTTTACCTCATGCTTCATCCCGTTTGTCCTGCCATGTCTGCGTGTATTAAATAGCTCATTTCTCAGCAGCAGTGCCAGTAGAACTTAACTGGTGACCTCCCTCTGGTCTGAGAACTGACTTCACTCGTCCCCCATTTCCTATCTTTTGATTAATTTATTCAGGCAAGGACTCTCCTTATCCTACAGTCTCTTAATTTCCTGTGTTCCCCCAACAAAGAGACCATAGAAATCAGGGTCTGTAGGTTCTGTGAGCTTACACGTTACCCGCGGCGTGTCCATCCGTCACAGCAGTCACTGGTGCCCAGGCAGATCACCACCACATGCTCTTTCCTCACGCTTCCTCAGACTCTGCCCAGGTTTCCGTTGACATCCACCACCTTTCCTCTTGGAGGACCAGCTCCCCTGTGCTCCAGCTCCCCTGTGGTCCTCTCCAGGGTCATGCACCTCGTTGTTTATTTGCCTGGTGATTGAATCTTCCACTGCCTCAACCTGCTTCTTCCTATCTGCTCTTTGATCTTCCTCTCGCTTCCTTTGAAGAAATCCGTCCTTGGACGTAAGAATGTGGCTTCCAGGAATTTTCTGTGTGTGGTGGAGCTTTGTTTTGAAGTGGGAGAGGAAGGCCCCTGCTGTTGTTTCCTCTGGAGACCCTTCCCAAGCAAGAGCCAGGTGCTGCTCTGAGCACGCACTGAGCCCTCGCTGTGAGGGCTGACATGAGCTGCTCTGCAGGCAGATCTTCATGGCCGGGATTAAGACTGTGTAGGATGTTTTATAAAACATAAGAGAAAACCACAGCGGCTGTGAAAATGCTCAGGCTGAGAGAGGATGGACTCAGAGAGCTGGGGTTGCTCAGCCTGAAGAGGACAAGGCTCTGGGGGACCTTACAGTGACCTTGAAAGGGGCCGTCAGAAGGCTGGGGAAGGCTGTTTCCAAGGGCAGGGAGTGATAGGATGAGGGATCCTGGTTTGATGCTGGGAAAGGGCAGAGTGAGGCTGGACAGGAGGAAAAAGCTCTTGAATCTGAGGGTGGGGGATCCCTGGACCAGGCTGCCCAGAGAGGGGGTGGAAGCCCCATCCCTGGAGCCATTCAAGATCAGGCTGGATGGGGCTGTGGGCAACGTGGTCTGGTGCGTGCTGGCCTAGATGACCTTAGCAGGTCCCTTCCAACTCTATGACTCTGTGATTCCATGATTCTCTAAATGAACCTCCAAACTGGACTAGCTGATGCTTCCACATCGTTCTTCTGCACTCAGTGTCATTGTTGAGACTAAAAACCTTCCCATATTGTGTATAGGATGCTTTCTAAGGTTATGGTGGTCCATTTCCACCCGTGGCCTTCAGCCCCCCCCCCCCTTTTTTTTTTTTAGAGTAGTGAAAACCAGGTTGATTATTAAAGTAAAAGCTGGAAAAGCTTCATTTTCTTTTGTTTTCTAGAGGAAATCCATCACTTTTAGGTTTGAGCATCAGCGGGATCTATGCCTTGCTGAGCAAACGTCTGAAAGCCTCCGAGGTGTCAGCAAATACCTGCTCTAAGCTGCTGCTTGCAGGATTTACAGCTCGGTTTGGATCTCTGATGTCACCTCTCTATGAAATAAAACCTAGAAGTCAAGTAAGAAAACCCAGGGAATCTCTTTTAATAGGATGATTAAAGTCTGCTGTAGTTGCAGACATCCCTGCTCGCTGCAGGGGAGTTGGACTGGGTGACCTCTGAAGGTTCCTTCAACCCAAAGCATTCCATGAGCCTGTAATGAAATGATTCTGCTAGTGAGTGTTGGGTTTGCAGTGAATCATCTTTAAACGTGTGGATTCTCTTTGATGCCCTGTGGGGGAGCTGAGTGAGGAGGAGGGGAGGCAGGCTGGTGGAGATGAAGCATGCTCTGAAGCGAAGGACTTGCGGGTGATAATCAATGAAAAGCTCAGTGTGAGCTAACACTGCTCTCAGGCAGCCCAGAATGCCAACTGTATCCTGAGGTGCATCAAGAGGAGTGGAGTGTGTCTAGCAGATCAAGAGAGGTGGTTCTTTCCCTCTACTTTGCCCTTGTGAGACTCCACCTTGAGTACTGCACCCAGTTTTGGTGTCTTCTCTTAAGAGGGACATAGATCTGTTGGGATGAGTCCAGAGGAGGGCCATGAGGATGATCCAGGGGCTGGGGCACCTCTGCCCTGGTGGACAGGCTGAGGGAGCTGGGGTTGTTCAGCCTAGAGAAGAGAATGCTTTGGGGTGACCTTATAGCAGCCTTCCAGTGTTTGAAGGGAAGGGCTGGAGAGGGACTTTTGTACAAGAATGGCCAGTGATAGCACAAGGGGAAAGGGCTTTAAACTGAAGGAGAAGAGGTTTAGATTGGAACTTAGGAAGAAGTTCTTCAGTATGAGAGTGATGAGACTCTGGAATAGGTTACCCAGAGAGGTTGGGGCTGCCCCCTCCCTAGAGATGCTCAAGGCCAGGTTGGATGAAGCTCTGAGCTGCCTGGTCCAGTCCAGAGGCATCCCTGCTCATGGCAGGGAGGTTGGGATTAGATGATCTACTGAGATCCCTTCCAACCTGATCCATTGTGTGATTCCTTGTCAGCAAAGAGACTGGGAGAGTTCAGTACTCAAGATGGAGTTCAACCATCATTCATTTAACAGAAAGCAACTGTAATTCTTGGGAAGGCCAAAACACACTCTAAACCATATCCAGACACAGCTCTGAGCACCGAGGGGATGGCACAAGCCCTTTCTCCTACAAGCTGTGGGGGTCCATGTCCTCTGTGGCTTGGGGATGGATTTATTAGTAGCAGCCTACCCTCTTTGGGGCACACAGCAGGCTTTTGGAGCCCTAGGCAACCTGCGACCTGGCAACTCTATGGCTTTCTGTGGTTTCCTTTAATTTTTTAAAGCTGATTTTGTTGGAGGACTGGAAGACAGTCTCTTTGTGCAGGGTCTGGTCGAAGACCTGCACCAACTCAGCCGTGCAGGTGGGAAGAAGCAGGGAAAGGGCTTGAGATTTGTGTCCTTCGAAGAAAAACCAAACCAAACCGAACAGCAAAGGGAAGAAGCTGCTGGCTGGGTGCCACCCTGAATGGCCTCGTTGTTCTCTAGTCCTCTGGACCTAATTAAATGACTCCGTTTCTAGAGGCCATGGAGGAATCTAATGGCAGCAATGAGAAGATGGCTAACACATGGGCCAGGTCTGTGATGTGGCTTTGGGGAATGAGAGATGGCTGTCGCGGGAGGAGGAGAGAAAGGATGGGAAGGGGTACAAGGAGCAGAGGGAAGGAGGTCCCTACGCAGAGACAGAAGCAGCAGACACAGGAAGGAGTTTTGTTTCCTCTTAGGAACTCTGGGAAGAGCCGGGGAGAGTTTGATTTCAAAGGCCAACAATGCAGCTAGGGCATTTGTTTCCAATTCACCAGGAATGAGCGTATGGTTGGAACAAGCCTTGCGAGGTTCCTGGCGGGGGGAACATAACTCATCTCAGCTGGCTGCTTGGAGGAGATCAAATGACACCAAAGTCTTCACTCCAAGCCTTGGGTATCCTTCTGGCAGCCAGAGCTCATGCACATCTTCACAGATCTGCTCTCATGTGGACCACGAGCTGCGTGCTGGGTAGAGAGCTGCTTGCTTACAAAACAACCTTATTATTGCCAGATGTTGGCTCCCTGCCTGCTTTTACATAATTTGGCCTTTTTTTTTCTTCGCTTTCCTCAAGATGTTAGGACTGAAAGGTGCTTTAGAAGTTTTATTTTAAAAGCCTTGATAATGGGGTTTGGGGTTGGGTTTTTGTCCCTTAGTATTTTGTTGCTGTTGTTGTTGCTCAGAGCAGCTCTTCCACCGCCGGTCTGGGGTGGTTTTGGTATCTGCTAGTGTGTGGAACCGATAACAACCCAACTCCTCCTCAGCTCTACCTCTGGGTTGATTCAAATAAGGATCACAATATCCGTAAGGCCACGCTGTCTGCTTCCTGGTGACTCACACATTCCACACGCAGCCTGCATTTGTTTCAGACTCCGGTCTAAGGGTGAACGTAGCTTTTGGCTCTTTCCTCCTTTGAAATTAGAAACTTTAGGGAATGGGATGAGCTGGTCAATAGGGCTTGAAATGATGGGATGAGGGGTCATGAAGCTGCAAAAGGGCAGAGTGAGGGTGGGACAGGAGGAGAAAGCTCTTGAATCTGAGGGTGGGGGATCCCTGGACCAGGCTGTCCAGAGAGGGGATTGAGCCCCCATCCCTGGAGCCATTCAAGGTCAGGCTGGATGGGGTTGTGTGCAGTCTGGTCTGGTGAGTGATGACCCTGCTTGTTGTACAGGGTTTGGACTAGATGACCTTTAGATATTGATAAGGTCCTCTCTCAGCCTTCTCTTTTCCAGGTTGAGCACCCTCAAGTGTCTCAGCCTTCCATCATCAGCCATATGCTCCAGTCCTTTCATCATAGAATCATTAGGGATCGGAAGGGACCTCAAAAGGTCACCCAGTCCAACCCCCCTGCCACAGCAGGATCACCCAGACCAAGTTGCACAGCAACACAGCCAGGCAGGTCTGGAACGTCTAGAAGGAGACTCCACAACCATTTGTCTTTTAGATGAAGGAAAAGATCTCTCTTAGCACCGTGTTCTCCAAGCAGAATAAACAGCCAAGATCTTCTGGCACAGGAGGCTCAGAATGAATTTGATCTTTGGGGTAATAAAATTAGCAAGTTAAAAGCTTAATCTGCTGCTATTTCATATAGATTGGTGGCAACTTGAGCTATAGATGGCAAAGGGCGATTAAACGAGTCCTGCAAATGTACTGATAGAACTGATGCCAGAGCTTCTGGACCTAGGGTAGAGTTTCTTCTTAAAAATTGCTATTTCACCTTTAACGTAGGAATTTACCCTCAATTCCATAGTGTAAATCTGTTTTGATGAAAAACTACTAGTGATGCTGCACAGGCTGAGGAGAATCCTTGCCTGAACATCTCACAGCTGGTGAGGACTGGTGGGTAACTATTTTTCACTTAGGCTTCAAATCCTGGATAAAAGGAAAAGCTTTCAGGACTGAGGGGTTTCTTGACAGCAGAAGGCATTTCTTGCTTATTATAATTTCTTATAATTGAGATTGTTATGCAGAGGGGATGGTTAGGTTGGTCTCGAGAAGAAACTTGTTCCTGGAATAGGCCCTCAGCCCTTGGAAGAGGCTGCCCAGGGAGGGGGTTGAACGGTCACCCCTGGCCATGCTTCACAGTGGTGATGCGGAGCTCAGGGTCAGGGTTTAGCAGTGGGATGGGACAGCTGGGTTCAGGGTTGGACTGGATGAGCTTGAAGGTCTTCTCCAACCCGGACAATTCTAAGGTAACTTATCACAGCTTTATTTTCCCCTAGCACCACCCTTCGTGAGTTCCTCCAGTTTGGAAGCCTAAGAAATGGCCTTTCCCTCTGTCAAAACAGCCCTCCCCTTCCCCCAGTGAATCAGTCTGACCTGCTTTCTCTGCAGTGTGTAAAGCATAAGTCAGCAGTGGGGAAGTAATCATGAAATCCTCAGTTTATCCCCAACCTTTAAGCTTGGAGAAGAAGTCTTTCCCATCTGCTACTGAAGAGAGGGGCCAGAACTGGGGAAGGCAACCGAAGGGCTGTGTTGCACAAGGGGCTGCTTTCCCAGTCACTTGACCTGTGCCCAGCTGCGGGGTTAAGGGATCACAGACCCAGTCAAAACACTCAAAGAAGTGATCTTCACAACTCTGACCGTTATGGAGCAGTTTGTGTTTGGTGAGAGATGTGAACCAGCCTGCTGCTGCAGTGCTGCAGGTGGGGCATCATAGAATCACAGAATGATGGGGGTTAGAAGGGACTTCTGGAGATGATCTAGGTCAACCCCCCCTGCCAGAGCAGGATCCCCTAAAGCAGATCCCACAGGAACACACCCAGGTGGGTTTGGGATGTCTCCAGAGCAGCAGTCTCCATAGCCTCTCTGGGCAGCCTATGCCAGAGCTCCTAGGTTCTGCCCTAGGACACATTGGCACAAGTAGGAGCTGCTATGTCCTGGTCGATTTCCAGCTGGGATAGCTGGTGAACTAGCACACAGGATGCTCTCTATGAGAGAAGTCCTGCTTTAGTTAGAAGACCTACTAATCATACCCAAAGATACTTGCAGGGTGGCTTTGTAGGGAGCAGCAGCATGGAAGTCCCATGGTCTGGAGTTGTTTAGCCTGGAGGAGACTCGGAGAGGGCCTCATCCCTCTCTACAACTACCTGAATGAATGTTGTAGCCAGGTGGGGGTCGGGCTCTTCTCCCAGACAAGTAGTGCCAGGACAAGAGGGCAGGGCCTGAAGCTGCCAGGGGAGGGTAAGGTTGGATGTTAGGAAGCCCTTCCTCACAGGAAGGGTGCTCAGAGCCTGGACTGGACTGCCCAGGGCAGGGGGGGAGTCCCATCCTTGGCGCTTAGTCCCCTGGTCTAGCCGATGTGGTGATGTCAGGTCCTGGGCTGGGCTGAATGATCTTAGTGGTCTTTTCCAACCTAAGAGAAGAGTCTGGTGCAAACGAGAGGTGCAAACGATAGGATGTGCGAGTGGATGTTAGAAGGGCTGTGTTTGTGTAGGAGTTAATGCCACTAATCCTATCAACGATGGATGGATGAGTGGTTGCTTAGGTCCCAAAGCCCGACCTGCGAATGAAACAATGGTAGAGAGGGTAATTCTATCTCTGCAGCTGGAGCAATGTGCTTTTCAATCAGCTCAGCTGGAAAGGTCCTCTACACACAGTAAATTTCTGCATTTTGTGAAAGATGTAGAATTCCCCGGCGCTCCGGTTTGTCTCTCCGTAGAACAAACACGCTCGCTGCGTGTGTGGTCCGCACGTAAGCCCGGATTTACGTGGCTGTAAATCCAGCCTCTCACTCTGTGCTTGTTTTTCACGCACAGCTCATGCTCTCCTGTCACTTCTGAGTCAAGACTTTTCGGTTTCGTTTTCTCTTTAAGAATGTTCGATCACACGAGGCTGTAGTTGTTCTCCAGAAGGCTGAACCTAAAGTCGTAGTGAAGTAGAGCCCCCATGAACGAAAAAAAAACCCAATAAATGAAAAAAACCCCAATAAACCCCAAATTTCTTACTATTTTATCCTTTTTTCTCTCATTTATTGTTTCTCGAGGTAGGTTCATTGGGAGGACTTTAGGGAAATAAGGAGCTGCTTTGTTTTCTGATGCTTTTCAGAAGCCCTTGTAGGATGAGTGATCCTAAAAACATCCTTCTTCCTTCTGTCTTTCCATTCGTTCCTTCTGTTTTCAGACCAATGGGTTTTAAAGGAAATAGGGACAATATGAACCCCAGTCACCTCAGGTAACTCCAAGCCGCTAGCAGGGAGACGTTACAACATGTTTGTGGGGTATAGGCTATGATAACAGCGGGTAAACTCAGCAAGATGACTTGTGGTTGGTGATAGACAAGGTAGAAAAGAGTGGCTGGAGAGCTGCCTGGTGCACCTGGGGGTGTTGGTTGAAAGCCGGCTGAACGGGAGCCAGCAGGGTGGCCAGGTGGCCAAGAAGGCCAGCAGCATCCTGGCCTGGATCAGGAATGGTGTCACCAGCAGGAGGAGGGAGGTGATGGTGCCCCTGTACTCTGCATTTATGTGATTGTGTTTTGAGTCCTGGGCCCAGTGTTGGGAACCACAGTGCCAGAAGGACATTGAGGGGCTGGAGCAAGGCCAGAGAAGGGCAATGAGGCTGGGGAGAGGGCTGGCAAACAGAAGCTGAGGGAATGGGGTTGGCTGGTCTCTTATCCCAAATTATTAATGATAGAACGAGGGGAAATGGCCTCAAGCTGCATCAGGGGAGGGTTAGATTGGATCTTAGGAAGAAGCTCTTTCCTGAGAGTGGTTGAGTACTGGAACAGGCTGCCCAGGGAGGTGGTGGAGTTGCCACTGCTGGAGGTGTTAAAGAACTGAGTAGCTAGAGCACTTGAAGCCATGGGTTGGGGAGCTGTTGGGATGAAGGTTGGACTTGGTGGTCCTGGAGGTCCTTCCCAGCCATGAGGATTCTGATTCTCAAGGGCAGGGTTTAGCAGTGGGTTGGAACAGTTGGGTTCATGGTTGGACTTGATGAGCTTGAAGGTCTTTTCCAATCTGAATGACTGTGATTCTGTGAAGGGGAGGTTTCCCTCTCAGATTACCCTAGTGCATACTCTTGGGAATAGAGTTTGCCTCTGGTACTTCTCAGACTGCTTAAGCCAAAACTTACAGCAAATGACCCAGAATCTCTTTTCTGTGTGGGGTGATGACCTTGAGCTGAGATCATCCAGTCCAATCCCCCTGCCACAGCAGGACCACCACAGTCCTAGACGCAGAGGAACACAGCCAGGCGGGGCTGGAACGTCTGCAGAGAAGGAGACTCCACAACCCCCCTGGACAGCCTGGTCCAGGGCTCTGGGACCCTCCCTGGGAAGAAGGTCCTGCTNCCAGCTCCCACAGCCTTTCCTCATCAGGGAGCTGCTCTCCTTCCTTCATCCTCTTCGTTGCTCTACCCTGGACACCCTCCAGCAGCTCTGTGTCCTTCTGGAACTGAGGAGCCCAGAACTGCACACAGCACTCCAGATGCAGTCTCACCAGTGCAGAGTAGAGGGGGAGAAGAACCTCCTCTCTCCATCTGCTAACCACCCCCCTTCTGATCCCCTCCAGGATGCTGTTGGCCCTCTTGGCCACCAGAGCACATTGCTGGCTCAGAGTCACCCTGAAGGCCACTGGGACCCCCAGGTCCCTCTCTCCTCCACTGCTCTCCACCAGGTCAGTCCCCACCCTCTCCTGGTCCCTGGGGTTATTCTTGCCCAGATGCCAGACTCTCCCCTGACTCTTGTACCACTGACTCCTAAGACCCAAGTAACTTCCACCCAACTTGCTGGTGGGAGCATTTCAGGACAGCCTCCCTGTGCCTGGGAGAGTATTCCGTTACAGTTTTATCTCTCCAAGCTGTGATGGTGTTGATTTGGCAAGCAGCAGGGCATTTTTATTCCAGCTGGGTGACTTTTAATGGGAACAGGAGTCTTTGCTACTTCTTCGATGCTTGAACGGACTAGTACTTCTTATTTTAAGCTATTACAGTTTAAACAGGTTTGGAGATGGGATCTTACAGAGTCAAAGCATTAGAGACACAAGACTGACTGCAAACACGTAGTAAATGGACAGCTGGCAGAGTTTCCCTTTATCTCCTTCTACTTTCACAGAAAACAGGAACAAGCTTGACTCAATGATTCTCTTCACCCCCCTTCAGTTCAGCCCATCCAACTGTACTGAAAACTACACCGTAGAGACCCAGTTCTTTACTTTTTATCTCATTAGCAGATCAAGAGAGGTT
>VZRI01005848.1:0-21219 GCA_013397515.1 Upupa epops | reverse complement strand
AAGGAAGTAGAACTCTTCCCTTAGGAGGAAAGGGTGAGCGAACTGGGTCACTTTAGCTTGGAGTAGAGGAAGCTGAGGTGTGACATCATTCATGTCTCTAAATATGTGAGGGGTGGGTGTCAGGAGGATGGAGCCAGGCTCTTCTCAAGGTCATCTGGTGATAGGACAAGGGGCAATGGGTGGAAACTGGAACTGGGGAAGTTCCATATAAATATCAGAAGGAACTTCTTCCCAGTGAAGGTAATGGAGCATTGGAGCGGGCTGCCCAGGGTCGTTGTGGAGTCTCCTTCTTGGAGATGTTCAAGACCTGCCTGGCTGTGTTCCTGTGTGACTTGTTCTAGGTGATCCTGCTGTGGCAGGGGGACTGGACTAGACAAACTTTCAAGGTCTCTTCTGATCCCTGATGATTCTATGTTTCTATGATATGCTGTAATTTTTAGATAATATTGCATAAAATGAAGGCTGTGAATTTTACACGTAGCCTACTTCTGCTAAGGATAGATAATATTAAGGCATTCTCTGAAGACTTGTTAAACTCTGTTAAACTGTGTTCCTCAGTTGAGTTTCATTGGAATAATGCTTAGTTGTTTGTTTCTGAAAACCCTTTAGTGCAGAACACATTAGCAAAGTGCCTGTGTGGATTTCAGCCAAATGGACATTTTGGCCTGAAACTGTTTCTGATTTCTTCCTTCAGCAGAATTGATGGAAATATCTGCAAGGAGAAGATTTTCAAGTAACTATGAAAGAGAAAGATGTTATTTGTGCAATTCAGGGTTGTTTAAGAAAACATAAAGATTTCCCACATAAAAATTTTTTAGGTAAATTGTGTACCTTTAATTATACTTCTAATTAGTGGTACCATTGGTAATGATCAGATACAGTTAAGTTGGTTTGCTACATGCAGCTTTTGCTTCTGAAAGTAAGCTCTGATGTCCTACAAACATCATGAGGCTTGTTCCTTTGCACAAAATAATTTTATAATCCAGAGTTAACGCGGCAGTATAATTAAGGATAAAATAAATGTAGTTACACAGTTGCTGATATGATGAGCTAAAAATGCAGTCCCCTGCAAATATTTGCAAAATACAGCCATTCCTCCAAATACACAGCAGTTCCCATGATAGAGGAGAATATTAGTTTATGGAAAATTAAACTATTTGAAATTGTGCAGTCTTTACATGGTTTAGAATACATGAGAGTTAAACAAGTGATCTTGTTCTCAGTGACATTATAAATACTCAACTTCCCACTTACTGTATGTTTTTGCATAAATTGTCGTATTTGTCCCTGTTTTATTAGTACTAATAAATAATTTGATATATGTTTCTCGTGGATTTCTTTTCCATTTGAGGATCTATTTCACTCTTTACAATAAAAGCTATGCATATTTTCTTAGCAGTTTTGTGGCTTGCCTGAAAATGGAAGCTTCAACAATGCTTGAAATATTTTAGGTGTTTGTGGAGACTTCAGGCAGCCATTAGATGGCTCAGAAAGAAATATGACTGGATGTTTTATTGTACCTTCAAAGGCTCTTGTTGTTCAGTGTTTTGCCATTGGATTGAAAGAGGATTCGGTATTCAAAATGCCTGAACGTAATGGAAACATTAATTTTGGAGACAGTGAGATGAGGGAGGAGTATAACCGGATAAAATGGAATGTATTCCAGAGGGTGCAAGTCATCTTTATCTCCTCCACAAACTGCCGGGGGACAACTGTGTGCCCAAGTTGTCTTTTTGCAGGACTGAGAAGCCTAGGAAAGCAATTTTGGGAGTAAAGCAGGTAGTGCAGCTGTCATTAGAGCTGTTTCACTTCTGTTGATAATTTTTTGTCAGCTGGTATGAATCTTGTACTCTTGCATCTAAGTATTTTTATGACATTGATTGAGATCATAAATGATGACAAAAAATATGGAATGTTTCCGGTTGTGCAGTAAAAACATAACCTTTAATGATTAGCAGAGTAATCTTCCTATGAAAGTAGCTAGTCTGGACGCATTACACAATGTGGTCTGTTTTCTCCCTGTGAAGGGAATGAATAACATCCTCTCATTTCTCCTGGTTTGTGAAATTTAAACTGTTAGTAGAGATGTATTTAATATTAATTTCTTGTAAAATGCATTTGCATGGATGCTTTTCTCAAAGTATACCGGAAGAAGTCTTACCTCACATTCTGTAGCACAAAAAAAGCTCACCCCACAACACTCAAATAAAAACATTTTACATAAACCAGAACCACAGTATAGAGATACTTGACAGGCAGAGCTGAGAATTCATCTAATGTATTTAAACCGCGGAAGAGGGCTGAGGACTAAAAAAAACCCCACAATGGATTGTTCATGCTTTTATATACAGAGTTAATGTTGTAAACTTTTATGGAGTGTAGTGTTGAAGAGTATGTGCCTAGTGCTAAGAACATATTTATGTCTCTCTTCTTACATACTGATTTTTTTTCTGTATTTGCATTGTAATTCCTTGGAATTCCTTAAAATTCTGATAAAGCAATATTCTGATGAAGCAATTCTGCTTTAGAATTCTAAACAATTCTGATAAAGCCAATTTTTTTCTTTGTATTTGCAAGTGACCAAAGTCCTTTTATTGATATGAATAAAATCATTAGGATCATTATGTGAAAGTAATCAGGATATTGTGAGTAAATTGACTAGTGATCAGTCATAGACAGAGTATGTTTAATGTTTAATGTTTACAGTCTGTTATCTTAGGCTTATAATTTCCATTCCAGGAAGGCAGTGTTTCATTGAATTTGAATGCCTCTGTCTGCTGCTGCAACTGATTGCCTCACACAATATCCTGTCTTTAAAATATTGATTTTGTATTTTAAATAGTTGCTAAAAGATCCAAAAACCAAAACAACTGCTGAAGGAACAGGTGCAATAACAATGGCTCACTGGATACATTATGAAAAAAGTCCTTCTTACTGCAAAGGAAACATAAATGAAAAAATAACTCAATTAACATGATATAAGAGGTTATCTTTATTATTGCTTTTCTGAGTTCAGAACTTGATCAAAATAAATTTTACTGTCAAAACTAAAAAGGCAAATTATCTCCCAGCAGCATCTAGCTCTGTTCTGTGATAAGCACAAATGGATGCTAAAGGAGTCAACAGGAATAGGAGAGGTCATTGAGAGTTGGTGAAATAATGTGTGGTGGACTAAAAGGAAGTCAACCGAATTCCAAGGCAGAAAGAGCCCCACAAAGATCCAAAAGGATTTTAGCTACTTGTGTAAATCAATTGTCTCGATCTTTTAGTCTTCCCTGGTACAATTCCATACCCATTTTAATTTGTCTATGAGGTCAAGATCTGCTGTTGTGGAATTCTAGAATCATTGAATGGCTAAGGTTGGAAGAGACCTTACAGATCATCTACTCCAACCTCCTGCCATGGGCAGGGACTCCACTCAACTAGACTTGGTTGCTCAAGGCCTCATCCAACCTGACACTGAACACCTCCAGGGAGGGGGCATCCACAAATTCTACCAAGTCTCACCAACCTTGTACTGAAGAACTCCTTCCTGAGGTGTAGTCTTAGATTATTGCTAGATACCCTGGTGAAAAGTACCTCTCCAGCCTTAGTGTAGGTTCCCTTCAGGTATTGAAAGGCAGCTAATAAGGTCTCTACTGAGCCTTCTCTAGGGTAAACAACCCTGGCTCCCTCAACCTATCCTAGTATCAAAGGTGCTTCAGCCCTTTGTGGCTCTCCTCTAGACTCATTCCAACAGTTCTATACCCTTATATGGGGACACCAGAACTGGGCACAGTATTTGAGGTTGGGTCTCACAAGAGCTGAGTAAGGGAGAGAATCTCCCTTGCTCTTCTGGCAACAATTCTTTTGATGTGTTCTAGGATGCAGTTGGCCTTCTGGGCTGCATGAGTGCACTGGCAACTCAGGTTGAGCTTCTCCTAAATCAACACCCCCAAGTCATTCTTTTCAGAGCTACTCTTACCCACTTTGCACCCAGCTAATTGTGCCTGGGATTGGCCTGATTCAGATGCAGGACCCTGCACTTCGACTTGGTGAACCTCATACAGTTTGCACTGGCCCACTTCTCAAGTCTGTGAAGATCCCTCTGGATGGCATCACCACTCAGCTTGGTGTCATCAGCACACTTGCTGAGGGTGCGCTCAGTGTTCCTGTCCATGTTGCTGACAAAGATGTTAAACAGCACAGAACCCAGAACAGACTTCTGAGGAACTTCACTTGTCACTGGACTCCACCTGGACTTTGAGCCATTGATCACAACTCTTAGAATGTAACCTTTTAGCCATTTTGTTTTCCACCAACTGGTCCATCCATCAGGTCTGCATCTTACTGTCTTAGAGACAAGGATGTCATGCGGGACAGTATCAAATACCTTGCATAGAGTCCAGGTAGATATGTCAACTGCTTTTCCCTTATCTACCACAGCTGTAACTCTGTTGTAGAAGGCCACCAGATCATTCAGGTATGATTTGCAATTTGTGTACCTGTGTTGGGTATCACTGATCACCTTGTTATTTTCCTGTGCCTTAGCACAGCTTCCAGGAGGATCTGTTCCATTATCTTACCCGACATGGAGGTGAGAGTGACCAGTTTGTAGTTCCCTGGGTTTTCTTTGCACCTTTTTTAGAAATGTGGGTTATGTTTCCCATTTTCTGGTCTGTAGGAACTTCACCAGGCTGACGTGTCTTCCCAAATACAATGGCTAGTGATCTAGCAACTTCAGATGCCAGTTTCCTCAGGACCCTTGGTCTTGTGCACCATCAGGCTCTCTAGGTATTCCTGGATCTGATCTGTTCCTACTGTGGGTGGTTCTTCACTCTCCCAGACCCAGTTATTTCCCTTTGAGACTTGGGTGGTGTGACCTGAGTCATTATCAGTGAAGAACGGGGCAAAAAAGTCATTGAGTACTTCTCCGTATTCTTGGTAAGTAGGTTACTTGTATCCCTCCGGAGGAGCCCCACATTCTGTCTTGTTTTCCTTTTCTCTGTGCCATACCTGTAGAATCCTTTTCTGTTATCTTTAATGTTCCTAGCCAGATTTAAATCCGACAGGACTTTAGCTTGCCTAACTGGTTTCTGGTTTCACAAAAAACTTTGTTGTGTTCATCCAAAACTACCTGTCCTTGCTCCCACCCGTTGTGGGTTCCCCTCTTGTGTTTGATTTTGACCAGGAGTTCTTTGTTCAACCAATACAGGTCTTCTGGCATTCTTCCCTGATTTCTTTGTAGGGATGCAGTGCCTTTGAGCTTGGAGCGGATGATCCTTGAAAGTCAACCAGCTTTCCTGGGCTCCCAATTCCTCTAGGGTTTTGTTGCATGGCACCCTACCAATGAAGTTTCTGAAGAGGCTAAAGTTGTCTTTTCTGAAGTCAAAGGTTTCAAGCTTGCTGATTACATCTTTGCTGCTCTGAGGTTCTTAAACTCATGGTTAATGCAGCTAAGGTTGTCCATTAGCTTTATATACCCCACCAGCCCCTCCCTTTTGGTGAGAACAGCATCTAGCGTGTCATGTCTCATTATTGGTACCTCTATCACAGAGAGGAAGAAGTTATCATCAGTGCATTCCATGAATCTCCTGGATTGCTTATGCCCTACTGTGTTGTTTCTCCAGCTAATGTCAGGGTAGTTAAAGTCTTCCCTGAGAACCAGGGCTTGTGAACAAGCAGTAACTCCTATCTGCCTGTGAAGGGCCTTGTCCTCAGCTGGTATATAGCAGACCACCATTGTAATGTCCCCTACCCTTCCTTTCACCCCGACCCATAGGCACTTGGTTTTCTCTTCATCACTTGCCAGGTAGATCTTCATGCACTCTAGCTGGTTGTTGACAAAAAGGGCAAAACCCCATCCTCATCTCCTCTACATGTCCTTTCTGAAGAGCTTATACCTTGTGCTGCAGGTATTTGTTTATTGCCTATGCTGTCGGCATTCACATAAAGGCATTCAAACTGGGCCTCTGATGAAGTACCTGGAGCCCCCAGTTAAGTACGGCTGCACTTCAGCTAGACTGATGGCATAGCCACCAGCATTACTGTTCCAATCCCAAGGTCATCTTCAGTTAATTTGGCTTTGTCCCTTTAGGCTTTCATAGCTAGTTTAAAACCCTCTTGGTGAGCCTCACCAGATCTTGACCCAGAATCCTTTTTCCCCTAACATTCATCTGGACCCTGTCTGACCTCACCAGGCCAGGTGCTGTGTAGCCCTCCCCATGGTTGAAAAACCCAAAACTGG
The DNA here is from genome assembly GCA_013397515.1 of Upupa epops. Classification (NCBI taxonomy): domain Eukaryota; kingdom Metazoa; phylum Chordata; class Aves; order Bucerotiformes; family Upupidae; genus Upupa; species Upupa epops. Next base: position 14,993 of record VZRI01005848.1, on the reverse strand, counting down.
AATGTTGGCACTATTGTTTAAGCCAAGTATTTATCAGGTGTGTTTTTCTGAATCTGTCAGTACTTTTCCTTGCTACTGAGGCAAACATTACTTGTGCACTTGATCCCTGGAGCAATCACTCCAGTGCTTTGAAGTTCGTCTTGATCAGTTCTGGTCTTCTCAACCTCATTGCAAATCTGCATGACCGCAATTGAGTAATAACCAGACTGGATGTTTCCCAATAACATCCTTAACCCGGGCCCCACGGAGGCATCCTGTGGAATGGGTGGGGTTGGCATATTGGTCCCTCTGTCCCTCTCAGAAAAGAATAGCCTACAACAACTCCTCTTTTTCTTGGTAGAGGCAGTCATGACACATGGTGCTGACTGCCTTACCTTTGGCAGCATCTTGGGTGTATATTCATCTTTGTCCTCATTTGTCCCTCAGATTCCAGACCTTCATACCTGTTCTGTAGGGGCAACTGGGAATATGTGGGAGGCTGTGAGGAGAGTCACCTGCTATGCCAAGCAGAGACCTGTTTCCATTCCATCTAGTCTTGAGCTCCAGCTGACAGCTGAGCGTGGTTTGAGGAAAGCAGGGTGTAGCTCCAACAGTCTATTTCTGACTCACACTCCCTGATACTTCTTAGTTTTCTCATCTCCTCAGACTTCTCTTACCAAGTGAAGGTGCCAGTCTACTTGGGCTGATTTCCCACAGGTGAGTTCTGTGATGCCCTCCTGCAGTGGTGTCATAGCCGAGCACACCGCAGCTTGATGCTTGGGTGGCTGTGTGTGTCTCTTGAAGCTCTGACTGGTCAGCTGTGTCAGTGGCCATGGGAGCAACACCTGTAGAGGCCATGCTGGGTGGAGGCCATTGCTCCTGGGTAAAGCAAGTAGAGCATGCAGAGCTTGCAGCACTTTTACTGTGTGCCCTTCCATTCCAGCTGCTGCACTCACTGACAGGCCAGGTGCTGTGGGTGCAGGACCCACCCGTGAGCATCCCCGACCATGTGCTCTGTCATACTGAGACAACTACATCCTGCAGTCATCCCAGGCAACTCTTCAGACACTCTGATCCTGGCATGTGTCTGTGCAGGAGGCTTCTCTGAGTGCAAATGCTATTTTGTTTATTTATGTGCAGCTTCATTCTGTTTTAGTGGCACAAGCTGATGCTTACAAAGTCTTTGGCAAAGTGCTTCCATTTTGCTAAGTGGCTGAAAGGGAGAAGAATTCCTATCCCAACCCTGAAACAATGCTGCTGCAATGTCGTTGTACTTATTTTGGAATCCACAAGTCCTTGAGGTTTGCACTTAGTACCATATAAATAAAGCAAGAATCTGCCTCACGAAACCAGTATAGATGGATTACTGAAAGTTAAGCAGAACAGAGAAGACAACTAAGGATAAGTAAGAGAAAAACGGAGACAGCAGAGATCCTGTCTGTTAGGGAAAACATTTGAATGCCTTCTTAACTTTCACTGCCACCAGTAAAAGTAATACATCAAGACCCACAGAAGAATGTGAATTGCTATGAGTAATATTCACCCTTCTTAAACCCTCTACCTTGTATGTTTTCAAGATCTGACAAAACAAAGCCCATAATTAAGTGTTGGACTCTGCTTTGAGCAGGACATTGAATTTGTCAGGTCCTTCTCAACCTAAATTATTCTATGGTTCTAAAATGTACTCAATTTTGTAAGTTACTCAGAGGACTAGTATGTGTAACAGCTTCTTGGTTGTCCAGATTAGAAGGCAAGTATTCATATATCCTTAAGTCCATTTACAAATCATTGAAAGATAAGATATTTGGTTACTAAAAGTACTCAGAAGCTGTTGCTTTCTGTTGTTTCCAAAGCTCATTGTATCGAAGTACTAGTATGAAGAAGAACCTGAAGAACATAGTGGTGCATAAAATTCTTTTCAAGACAGCCTGAAAACTACTGCTCAAAGGTTTGTTCTTTGTGCTTGTTGTCATTTGTTCTGTCCTTCTGTAAATGGTTTTCTTTTATTGTTTCACTGGACTTCAGTCTATAGCTGTGTCCAGGTTTTGCTGGACAGAATCCAAGGATAGCCATGGTCTGCTGACCATTGGCAGTTTTGAGGCAGCCAGGACAACTGCCCTGAGTTGGCTACACTTGTATTCCACCCCATAAATATCATACTTGGTATAAAGGGGGAAGTTTGCTGATAAGTGGATGTTGTCTTCTGATCATGCCTCTCTTTTTTTTCTCCTGACAACTGCTTTCCCATTAGTAGTGACCATGTACATTTACTCATCTGAATATAATTCTGTGTAATTTAGATTGGTATTAGTTTGTCAGTTTCATTAAATCTGGTTTTATTTCAGACTGCGGGCCTCCTCTCCTCTTCCAGACACCCCTTCTTGACTGGGAATGAGTCATGAGACGACAGTGCAACGGCTACACTTTATCCCCATATACAGGCTGAACATAGACAAGCTGTCACTGGACTCAGTGTATTCACAGAAAAATTAGAGACTTAATGTCAGAAGCCAGTAAAGTCCCCAGTCCTATACAGAAGATGCTGAAGTGCTGCTTTGTCGTAAGTTGTTGGAAATACAATTTTAGTAGCTTTCCTTAACGGTAATGCCCAGTGCTCTTGATCATGTCCTGTGCTGCAAGTCTGTAGCATGTAGAAACCTCCTCTAAAACAACACAGGAAGTGGTTGCTCCCCTACCGTTGTCACAGATTTGGGATACTGAAGCTCAGGTTTGTGTGGTTTTTTTATGAGAAAAGATTGTGCCTTCACAAGAGTTAAGGAACAGCTACCTGGGGTTTTTTTGTCCCCCAAAGGAATTGGAAAGCCTGTGTGACTGACCTTTTGCTTTGTGGCCCAGGACTTTGGAGTATGAAATAGCATCTTACGTGGAAGGAAGAGTGCCAATTACAGCCTAAAAACATCTGAAGGAGGTTACATATGTGCTTAGGTTGCCAGCTGAGTTGCAGCTGCTCTAAAAATATTTTTAAGAGCGAGCCAGTATAGTTTTAGAAACTAGGGACTGCGAGAGGGAACTTCCCCTGTGTACCCCAACAAGATGAGTAGCATCAGCCAGTGCACGATTGTGATTAACGAGAAAAGAGGAAGCACTAGTCAAACCTAAGTGGGTGAAGAATCATTATAATCACAGAGAGGCCAAAGAAACTGAAAGTAGTAATTTTCTTTTTAATCACTAGGGTCAGAATTTTCTCAAAAGCTGTGCACACTAGTAAGAGGCCAGAGTGTGAGCTGTGGACTACCTGATCAAGTGACAGGATGCTGCTGTAGAGTTAGGGCAGTAATGAAAATAACACTGAAGGCAACTTGTAGAGTAGGTCTGACAGAAGGCATCTGAGTCTGCAGTAGCAGTGCGTTATGCAGTACTTCCAAGCAGCTGTCCGTCAGCAAACACTTGGACCATCCTTAGCATCCTTAGATGTAGTATGGTCATTAGAAGGAGAGGCAGCTGAGCATGTGTTTGTACAAGGATCGCATGAAGAGGGCATGTGGAGGGACATTTTTACTATCTTGCTTCATAATGAAGCTAATTCAGTTTTCCAACAATTTCAATGGTCAGTTTGCAGCCCAGGTGCAGTTCTTATATGTGTAGGGTTGCAAGTTACACTTAATTTACATCAGATAGAAGAGAGTTACCTGAAAGTTATAAAATAACCCTTACTTTGTTTTTCCCTGCTGCACTCACAATGGAAGTGATAACAAGAAGATAGAAGGTAGAAAGCAGACAGAATTTTGGTAGTTTTCTGTAGCACCACTAGGTGCCATAAAAAAAATCACCACCAGGAAAATATCTCCCATTCCTGACTTTTCTTCCATGCCCCTCTTGAGATGTTCCTGTGCAAATGGAATGTTTGAAAACTTTGAAGTTTAAGTAGTGTGTATTTTGTTTGTCAGATGCTAATAACATAAACATCTCCATTTTAGTTGTGTTTGCTATTTTTGCCATTCCTGTACATAACCAGGTGGTATTCTCTTGAGCAATAGCTGGCTCAAGAAATAGCTCTTAACATATTGGATACACTGGAATATATCCACTTTATCAATGTAAAGAACAACAGCTGTCTTGTCTCTTCCACAGGCTGGAATTGAAACACCATTAAAAAATCAGTAAAAATGCTATTTAATACAACCGTGGATTTAGTCCCTTGAAATATGTTCTTGACTTGAAAGAACATTGACTTTATTTGAGGATGTACACACATCTTGCATTTATTAAGGCTACCAGACAGGAATTACATTTTATATATGTCATGGGTTGAAAGGCCTCATTTGGTCTTTTTGGTTGGTGCTTGCATTCTTAAGCACACCAGCCAGCTCTTGGGTTTACCAGGTTTTACCAGGGTTTACCTGCATTTACCAGGCAATGAAGCAACTTGGGGGAAAAGGAAAGATTTTAGTGAGCCTGCACCCACCAGAAATAAAAGGAAAAAACCCCACACCAGGAAGCAAACAAATAGAAACTGTGTCACAGTGCCATTACACACATTCTGACAAGATGGGAGAGGACTATGTAGTGGTCTTTGGCTTCAGAGAAGAGCCCCTGGGGAGAGGGGCATACACTGCAGATAAACGGATGACAGAGACCGCCCCTGGGACAGGGGCTCCTTCCCATGCTCTGCAGAGCGTGATGGCTGCTCCAGACCATCCACACTCCCTCTCTTCCTGCTTTTGATGGGGTGCTCAGGGCACCATGTGGCATGGCCTACAGGCAGGTTGGGACAGGCTAGCATATCTTCAGATGGTAACAGGCCCTTGGGTGCAATAGCATACACTGCATCCCCAGTCTCTTGGCATAGCAATCACAAGTCCTTTCGGCTTCTTTGGCACACACAGTCGAGCCAAGCAATGAAGGAAAACAGCAAAGTCTCCTTGGACCTCTTCTGCTTACTCAAGCATTTCCCAGTTTCTCAGTTGCAGCTGTGACATAGCTTCTCTGCCTTGCAGCCAGAACAAAGCCAAGATGGCACCAGTGGCTGGAGCTGCAGGCAGCAGCAGTAGCCCCTTCTCTGGGGCTTGGGGGCTCTCTTCCCCCTGGCTATGGCCATCATTCACCATCTCTGACATCCCTAGAAGCTGTTTGGCCCACTGATTGGCTTGTGGCCACTCCTTAGCTCATGACAACGGTCTGGCTCGGCATGGTGAACTTGTGCCTGCCACCAATCCAGCAGTGTGGGATGGTGGTTGCGAGCAGCCGCTGCTGCTTCAGTCGGGGGGGCCTTGCCCACACCAGCCATGTCAGTGGTGGTGCATCTTGGGGTAGATGGCATCTTGGCTCCACCACCTACTGCCAATGCTGCTGGGTCAGAAAAGACCTTCTCCTGACCAACAAAATCAAGGTTTGCTGGTGACAGAAAAATGTTTTTAGCTTGTGCATACTAGTTGCCTTTAAATGGAAGAAAAACTAAAATGAGTCTATTCCAAAAGTGCTGTTTCATCCTTGTGCAGTATAAATTAAGGATGAATATTAGAATCTTTTGCAAAGTCCTGATTTGTTTTAATGTCCTTGTCTCTCTGAAGAGGCAGGTCAAGCACCAGTGCCTAGAGATCTGGAACCATAGGAGTAAGGCTTATCTCACTGCCAAAAGACGGTAGAAAAGACTGTTTATTCACAGTACACTTACTTTTTCCTCTTCAAAACTGTCTGCTTCATAGATGTTATCATAGGTGCTATCTCCTTTTACAGGCCTTCAAGTCATCAGTGAGCTGTTTGGTAAAATGCTAGTATGTAGCGCTGCCAGTGCCCATTAGATACCATTTGAACATTGAAAAGTCTTTCACTATTTAGGATCTTATATATATATATATAATTTATATCAGAATGAGCAAGCTGAAATATCAGAATTCTTCATGAATGGTTCTGGAAGCAGGCAGCATGGTGCTTGGAAACAGGAACATCTTTTCATTCATGAACAGCCAGGAACTGCAACTGCAGTGACAGAGGTGCAGCAGTGCCAATGTATAGCATGAGTCATTCATTGAAAAAGCATTAGGCTGCCTGGGTTTACCTTGGGGTAACGCAATGAATGTATATAAAATCAAATAATGTACATCATATGCTCACTGTGTAGCCCAACCAGAGTGTTTGGACTGCTGTATCTGTCAAATCTATTTTATGAAAAATGTCAACTTCTATTTGTTTTGTAAAACAAGTAAACTCAGACATATTTACAAACTCTTTTACATTCTTTTTATTAAGACTAATGTTATTATAGGAGCTTAGATAAAATATATTGAAAAATAAGTTAATTTATAGTTTTAAATAGGAACTGTGTGAATAGTGTTTCCTTTGATTTTGGAAAAACAGGACAATTTGTCTTGATCTGATAACAGACCCTCAAAGTATTTGGTGGAAACTGACTTTGCTAATGTGTTGCTCTTCTCTTGAAAGAGTAGTTCTCAATTCTTTGAAGTATCTCTCTGGACTGTGCATGAATCTCTTGCCAAGTGCAGTGATCATCTGACTGTGAAGAAAAGATTATTGAGCAGTGTTTCTTTGCTGTTTTGTAGAAAATGACATCCAGTATTATGACAAAAAAATGTGAATTGAGAAAACACATGTAATAATTTATTCAGAAAAAATATAAGAAAAACAGAAGAATAATTTAAAGATTAAAAATTTAAAATAATTTATCCATAATTAAATCATTTTTAAAATATAATTTAAAGATTCACATATTCTTGGGTACTTACAATGATTATTACTTTTCCAGGTGAAATAGGTTCCATCAGATGCTAATCCTCACCCATGTGATACAAAGTGTGTCTAAGCAGTTATGGATTATCCTAGGGTTTGATGCTGAATTTAAATTATTTTTTTTTTTAAATCCTGTGACCTACATTGACCTTAAAACGGATGTGGAACAATAGATTTTGGGTGAGTGGAAATCCATAGTACTCAGTAATGTGGCACAAAGCCACAGATTCATACAGCTTTGATCAGCAGTGGGGCTGCTTGTATCACGACATCTGTATCTTTAAAATTCCTGAAAGTGTGCTAGAAGTAAAGAAACAGCCTACTTACCTTGGCCACAAATTTATCCATTTTTTTGAAGCAGTCTTTCACTACAGATTCATGGATAATGTTAAGTGTGGACTGCAACTGTTATTTTAATGGAAAAGGAGCTTAGTTTAAACAGTGATAAGTACATAGAAATTCAGCATGACTCAGTAAAACAGTATTCTTTGATAGAAATGGTCATCAAGACTGGGATCATTGTCACGCTGCTGCTGTCCTATGAAGCCTGTGCTAATGTTGAAGGTAGAGTAGTACACATTTCCTGTGTCTACAGAGAGCTCAGGAAATGAATGTATTAATGCTCAAAGCAAGCTGAATGGCCCATGGATTTTTTTGTTCTGTGACAATACTGATCATATGTTTTAGCAGTTTACTGAGCTGAAGTAGGCTGAACGGAGATTTAAATGCCTTCCTGAAGTGTTTTGCATAAAATTTGCATGTAAGTCTTTGCGTTAGCTCATCTTGACAAAAGTCATAAGCAGTTGAACACATGAAATTGATATTTAGTGAGCATATGAAGCACTTATCTGTAGAACTAGTGCAGGCTTTAAGAAGAAATAAGTTAAATAGTGGCTTAACCACATTTTTAGGCATCACCCCGCTAAATAAGCTCACAAATATATGAGGATATGTGGATTGCAAATTGCTGGTATCATACAGCTCAGTACAAGTGCTGAACAATGCCTGTCATTACTTGCATACAGATATTTTATGTGCCATTATTTGGACATACAGTCTTTAAAGTTTTCTGTTGCATTTTCAGCATGTATTGAAACTGTTTTATGCACCATGAATGCCTGATTTGAATATCATGCAGCTTAAAAAAATAGTAATTGTACTTACACATGTCTTGAGCTGAGCATGAGCTTCATACATTCCTCTTAGAAAAGTGGTTTTATTTTGAAAAGGAGTGTCTGCTTTCTTGAAGAACTCAGCAATTTCGTGCACAATATGAGCAATGGCTGCCTTATTATATTTAACCTGTGATGACAGAAACCAAATAGGGACAGATTTGTTTTCTGAACTCTGCACTTAATTTAATAGTACATTTTTCAACTGCATAAGTCTGGTTATAATTAGTTCTTAAACAATTCTCTCTACTTTCTTGTGCTCTTCTAAATAATTTTTAGTACAAAAGCTACAGAAAGCACTGTGCATTTAAAAGATGATTATTTGAAAATCAGGAGAAGTATGTGCAATTGTCTATTTTTGCTTGGAACTGTATTTTGTAATGTAAATGCATCTCGTATTTGTTGGCTGCACAGATACTGGATCTATACAGTGTATGAGGAATAGTCAATAAGAGGCTGAAAGTAAAAGCAGATCTTTCAGTTTCAGACCCAAGACAACAGAGGCAGAACATGCATCTATTTTCTCACAAGCATAGCACCCAACTAGTGAAGGGGAGCTCCCTCTGCCTCAAAGAAGATGAAAATACAGGAGAGGCTGATAATGCTGTCTGTCCCTCTTGTTCCCTGGTAGCATTCTAGAAGCTCTGTTGAAAGGTTAAGGTTGAAGTGAGTTGAATTAATTGCTTTGGAACAGTACACACTCTCAACCCAGTACATTCTTATATTGTAGCATTGCAGACCTGGATTGAGTGTGAACTGTGTACAGGAAATACATGCATTTGCTGAGCAGTATGTAAAATTAATCTTAGATTACTTTTATGGGGTCTGCTTCTTACTGAAGCTGGAGTTGGTATGTGCTTCTGGTACTTTCCAAGCTACTAGACTGAGTCCAGCTAATTTTTCACTTTAAACTAATAAAAAAGCATCTAAGCCTTTTCTTGTCAAAGTGACATTATATCATAAGTAACCTCTCAGGGAAAAGAATTTTAGACTGAAAAGTCAACAGTCTGGATTATTATTTAATGCTGTGATTTAGTGGTCATAAGTCTAATATGAAAGTCTCATAACAAGGTGCATAGGCTGTGTGAGTTACAATTGTTCCAATGAGGTACAGGCCTTTTTCTACTTACTGCTTTTAGCATCTGCTCAGGGGAACATAAGTCTTCATTGCTCACTTCCTCACACTCCAAGGAAAAGCCTCTTTTGCTCTTAAAGGAAACATCAATGTAGAAATTGTAAGTGTTTACAAAACCATTGTTGGAAACAACTCATAGAGGACATTACTTGTTCCTTAGTCTCTTAAAAATGAAATGTATGACTGACTGCATCAGTAGAGTGTGCTGTATATGTAATGAGGCTAAATGAAAATTTGTTTGCTTCTATGATCCCAAAACCTATCAAAAATGGAAGAAGTATGAGCTTGTTACTTATTTCATCTTTTCTTGAGTGTTTTCAGGAGCATAGTCGGTATGGTGTTGGAGAAAGGACAGGCCACAAAACAAGCCAAGCTGAGAAAGGAGATGTTATTTGCAAAAACACCTTCAGAGAGAATGCTTATGTCAAAAACTTGGTGACTGCAGACATTTTACTTGGAGTGGGATTAAGTTATGAAGAGCAAATTGTTATTTCAGTTGATGCCAATTAGCAGGAATCATGGATGACGATGTACATTATGAGACTTCTGTGAGGAGGGTTTGGAGCTCATCTTGGGAAGTCAGTTTTATATTTATTCAACAGGATAAGTTTGAATTAAAAAAATGAAATGTTTTTGTTTAGTTGGACAGGAGCATCTGGCTTATGAATTTTTAATAATGTAAAATAAACCAACCAGTAAGCAGGCAATTACTGTGCATTTGAGAATTCCTCACATCTAAACTGAAGAAAGACTGAAAACAGCATGTACAGATTCTGAAAATATTTTACACATCAACTTACCAGTTGCTCAATCTCATGTAAGAGCTCACTCCACTGCACGCTTTCAAGGCACTGACGGCTGTTGCTTTGGTGATTACCAAAGGATGTGGCACTAAGACAGAACATTAAGAGGAAGAAGCAGCTCCTGGAGCAATACATAGTCTATGGAACAATAAGGAAACAGAAGGCTTAACAGAATCAGGATGTTTTTTCCATTTTATAATGTCACACAAGCACAGTTGATTCTCTGCTCCTGATTGTTCTCTTTTACTCTGTATTTTCTGATGTGCTGTGATAGGCCTAATGAGTTCAGATTTTATAGTGGAACATTTGAAAGTTAAATATGTTTATCCAGTGTATAAATATTAAGAAATCCTTTTTTATGCTATTTATATCATAGGTAGATGACTGTACGACATTTTAAACAATCTTATTCAGATCTTCTGAAATACTGCTTCCTCTACTGTTTCTATATAGAAAAGCATATGCAGTAACTAGAAAACTGGCATGATTTGCTATACAAAATGTCATTAAATGTAAACTAATTCCTACTATATAATGAATTTAAACATAGATCTTATTTTTAACTCAGTAGTTTGTTGTGTAGTAGTACCCATAACCTTGTTATTTTAACTCATGATTTAAAGCTATTGCTTCTAAATGTAAAGTTATATTTTAGTGAGCATTTCTTTTCATAATATTAATTTGGCATTACAGTAGTCAAGTAAAAAGGACAAAAATAAAACAGTGGATTAATCTAATCTATAAAAACTCAACAATAAAATCAAAGAAACCTACCTTGTGGATAATATTCAGCTTGTGATTGTGTGTTTCTATAGGACTGCTGGGGTACCATTGTGTCAGTGATCTCAGTCCCTTTTAAATGCTCTTCTCCCACTTGTACCAATTTCTGGGCAACTCCTTTCAGGAGATGATGTAGAGTGAAACTTCCTTCTTTCAGTATTCTGTTTCTTTAGGGTTGTTGATTTCCAGGCAATAGAGAGGCATGGGTGGCATAGAGGCCACATTTTAAAGTTTTCATTTAAACAGACTAAACCTAGATGACTGGAAACTGTAGAACAAAATGTTAATGTTTATTTTACTTGATTTTACAACAGCTTTATAGTTAACAGTTTGTACATACTCACATAGAGGTGATAAAATATAAACCACAACATGAACAAATATTGTCTTCTGTATTTACATTATGAGTGTGGAATGTCATCTAACTTATTCCACGTGATTTATGGTTATATATTCACTTTCAAGTGCAAAATGCAAACTCATATGCACACAAATGTACATATATCACACATACAAACATTGCCCAAGTTTCACCAAGTATTATGAAGTAAGCATCACAAGTTTTACATTGACTGTAAGTTAAAGGGACCATAGATGATTACTTTCTCAGAGAGCTAACCCCTATTGAATTAAGGAATGTCTTACTAATAATCTTTTCATTACATTTTCTCCTTGCTTCATTTAAAGGAAGGCTTAGATTAGATGCAAGGTGGAAGTACTTCATGTGAAAATGCTGAAATACAGGAACAGGTTGCCTAGCATAGCTGTTTTAGACCAGGCAGGGTGGGGCTTTGAGTAATCTGGGCTAGTGTGAGCTATCCCAGCCCATGGCAGTGGGGTTGAAACTAGTGATCTTTAGAGTTCCTTCTGACCCAAATGGTTCTGTGACATTCAGAACAGTATAGTGTTGGAAGCTGGAACATTTTGGGACTTGATGGTGTATTTCTGTGTGAGCCACTTGGCTACCTATTTTGATGCTACAGAAGTGGACCTAAATCTTAGGGATTCCTTTATCTTCAGATGTGTGGCCTTTTCAGTGCCTAACAAAAATAGGAAATGTCATTACTAGTTTGAATCTCGACAATGAATTTTTAGTCCACTGAAGTTGTGCATTTCTAAGCATTCCGTACAAAACATTGAGTATTAGCTGAATGCTCAGTTTCAGTTAACAACCACATAAAGGAATAGTTTGGAAATTCTAAAATGATGGCACTTGTTTGTAAGTTGAAAATATCGGTTTCCCTTTGAGCTGCATTTGTATAATGTTTTGTATAATGTATAAATTACTTTGTATAATGTTTTAAATACACCGGGTTGTGCTAATACATATTACTCCATGTATAGAGAATGATGCCGGTGAAGTTTCAGGTAAAGATCTCAGAACAGTGGCACCCTAAATTTTTAATGTGATATTTAGTCTCAGGTTTGCTTTTGATTCAACAACAGCAACAATTTTAAAATGTACTTTATAAAGTACATCTGCAATGGACTTTCTGTAGGAACAGTTTAGAGAAGCACTACTGTGGTGTATTTGGAAAGTTGTATGAAAATTGCCTGTGGTCCTTCTCTCTGTCTTCCCTTTTCATCCTTTTCCCATTGTGGCTTCTTGAAAGATCAAGACTACAGCATAGAAAATGCACAGTGATTGCTTTATAGTAACTTGTGACTAAGTAATAGATTTTTCCTTCTATGATTCTATAAAATTCTGTTGGACCCCTTTGGAGAGAATATTCATGGAAGGAATGCAGTGGGGCTGCAGCTAAAACGAGTCAGCTTTCAAGATATATGTCCCTGTGATATATTTGCTGATGGAGGTTCTTCTGCAGAAGAGTAATGAATAAGCCCTATTGAGACCCCAAGATCACCTCTGAGTATTCACATTGGTTTGTGTCACATGGGAATGATATTCTTTCAAAGAAAAAAATAAACAAACAAACAAATGAAAAGTGGAAGAAACATCACCTTTTTTCCTCAGCATTATAAAAAATCTTATTTGAACCTACAAATCTTTCCATGCCAGATTTTTTTAAAAACTATATTGTCTGTGCAGTTATGCTACCTTAGGAGAAAAGCTTAGATACTACTTGTTTATTGTTAGAGTGATGCTGGTCTTGGACTGAGAGATGACTGGCAGATGTATGCGTTTGAGAATTTGCCACCATTTTTCCCCCACCCTGCTTTCTGTGTTAGGCCTTACACTTCAGGATAGCTTTGGTATTTCCTTTTGTGTGCTGAAACTCCATGAGTGACTGGGGCTAGACATCTGGAATGCTTTAGTTTTTTTCCTTTAATATTTTTCTCTCTCTGTTGTGGTTTTCCTATGCAAGATCCTCAGCAGTGATGTGGTAAAACTGTTTCTAATTAAAACATTTGCAAACAAACAAAAGACCTGGAAGGATTCAACTAAAGAAAAACATTTCACAGAGTATTTATAGAACATAAGAATCANCTTGTCCTATCACCAGATGACCTTGAGAAGAGCCTGGCTCCATCCTCCTGACACCCACCCCTCACACATTTAGAGACATGAACGAAGTCACCCCTCAACCTCCTCTTCTCCAAGCTTAAGAGACCCCTCAGCCTTTCCTCATCAGGGAGCTGTTCTACTTTCTTCATCCTCTTCCTTGCTCTACACTGGACACCCTCCAGCAGCTCTGTGTCCTTCTTGAACTGAGGGGCCCAGAACTGGACACAATACTCCAGATGCAGTCTCACTAGTACAGAGGGGGAGAAGAACCTGTATGCTTTGGCAGGTTATAAATCATCTCTAGGGCACCAAAGTGAACTTGGGAGATCTGGATCACCAGAGTTTTTATTTTGCTGATCTTTGTGCAATTTTAGTGGTTTACTTCTTAACTCTAGAAGAGTGTCCATAGGGAACGAATGCCTACCAGAGCTGGAGGCTTGAACTGTGTTCTTAGACATTTCTTCTTTTTTCTTAACAGAGTATGAACTAGAGCAAACATCCTTCAGAATAGCTGCTGCTTTGTCAGATGTTTTCACAACCATGTCACCCTTTAATTAAAATAATTGTACAAACTATCAGATTAGTTAAACGTTCTGGGCCTGCACCTCATTTGAGGTTGTTAATCCTTACCACTTCTGATATAATTTCCTTCCAGAGCATTTGATGCACACTGGTTTCTATTCCTAAAGTCTTTACTCATAGTTTTCATGCAGTGACTAGGCTCTGAGTGCCCAGTATTTCTGAGTTTACAGGTAGAAGAACTTTGTGGTTTATATAATCCCTTTACCCGTACTGTAATGTGATGATATCGTTGTCATAATTTTGGCATCCAGACTACTGCACTGTCAAAATCCCTGGCTTCCTGGAAGTGCTGCTCACCCAGTCTCTGGAGATTATGCTTTTAATAATTAAAATACTTTAAAATTATCCATAATTTTGAGTATCATGACCATTTCTCACCTTCCAACTTTTATTAGAGCTTATTTTGAACTGGTGAGTTTGTTTCTACAAAAATGTGATTTAATGTAAGCCCTGCTAGCACTTAATTTTTATTAATCAACTCAATTAAGGGACCTGAACACCTCTCCTATGAGGAAAGGCTCAGAGAACTGGGGCTGTTAAATCTGGAGAAGAGGAGGCTGATGTCTTACTAATGTCTATAAATATCTGAAGTGTGGGTGTCAAGAAGTAGTGGCCGGTCTCTTTTCAGTGGTGCCCTGTGATGGGATGAGAGGCAACAGGTACAAGCTGGAGCACAAGAGGTTCCATCTCAACATCAGGAAAAAATTCCTTTCTGTGAGGGTGTCATGTCTAGATTGTTAAGAGAAGGGAGTGACTCGGGTTTGTGGGTTCACTTATGGTTGAATTAAGGAGACTTACACCACAGGTCCATATAAAAGTCAAAGTTTACTGAAGTTATCAAATTCTGAACTCAGAAGGCACAGAAATCACTAAAGTCACTAGATGCCTAACTCAGAGAGTAGACAAGAGTGAAAGGGGAAAGGGTGATAAGATACTTATGGGACAGTACTCATGAGACTCATAACTGCAGGCTCCAGCTCCCCACCCTGCCTCTCTGCTTGGCCTTGCAGATCTCTGGAGAAAGTCCTTGGTTTCTCTGGCTGTCTTCTCAATCACATTCTTAGCACAGTCGTAGTGTAGTGGTGGTGACAGGAGATTGACCCATCCTTGCTTCCTCAGTTTTACAGATTTTTGAATGTCTCTGGCAGTGTCCCCACAAAACCCCATCAGTCACTCAGCATGGCCACAGCCTGAGGCTGGAGGGGGCCTAATAGTGGTGGGCTTCTGCACCGTTCGAATCCCTCCTTTTTATACTCGCTACCAGATGGTGTTTTTCTTCACCCCAATGTTATGGGGGACCTTGCAGACAAAACACGGTTAAGCGAGTTCTTGAGGGAGGAAAACTCACCATGTTCTCAAGCCCTGCA
>VZRI01005847.1:2194-31244 GCA_013397515.1 Upupa epops | reverse complement strand
TACCCCCAAGTCTCTTTCTACTTGGGTACTCTCCAAGAACTCCATTACCAGCCTATAGTTCTGCCTGGGGTTGTTATAACCAAAATGCAGAACCCGACACTTAGACCTGTTAAAACTTGTCCTTATTAGAGTCTGCCCATCTCTCCAGTCTGTCCAAGTCCCTCTGCAGGGCCCTCCTGCCCTCCAACAAATCAACACGGGCTCCAAGCTTAGTGTCATCTGCAAATTTGCTCATGATGGATTCTCTACCACAACTTCTCTGAGCAGTCTGTTCAAGTGCTCTGTTACTCTCACTGTGCAAAAGTTGTTCCTTATGTTCAAAAAAAACCTCCTCTGTTCCAGTTTGTGCTCATTGCCCCCTTTCCTAATGCTGGGCACAACTAAGCACAACTGTGCTGGGCACAACCAGCAGTAGTGGTTAATGGGGCGGAGTCTAGTTAGAGGCTTGTATCTAGTGGAGTCCCTTAAGGACTGGGACCAGTCCTTAATGACTTGGATGAGGGCTAAGGGTGCACTGTCAGCAAGTTTGCAAATGACACAAAGCTGGGTGGTATCACCAACACCCCAGCAGACTGTGCTGCCATTCAGTGAGACCTGGACAAGCTAGATTGCTGGGCAGAGAGAAATGTAGTGAGGTACAACAAGGGTAAGTGTAGAGTCTTGCATGAACAACCCCAGGTACTAGTATAGCTTGGGGACTGACCTATTGGACAGCACTGTAGGAAAGGGACCTGGGGGCCCTAGTGGACAGCAAGGATGACTATGAGCCAGCAATACGCTCTTATGGCCAAGGGGGCCAACAGCATCCTGAGGTGCATCAGAAGGGGGGTGGTTAGCAGATCAAGAGAGGTTCTTCTCCCCCTCTGCTCTGCGCTAGTGAGGCCATATCTGGAGTATTGTGTCCAGTTTTGGGCCCTTCAGTTCAAGGGACCAAAACACAAAGCTGCTGGAGGCTGTCCAGCATAGAGCAACAAAGATGATGAAGGAAGGCTGAAGGAGCTGGATCTCTAGCTTGGAGAAGAAGAGGTTGAGGGGTGACCTCATTAATGTCTACTAATATGTGAGGTGTGGCTGTCAGGAGGATGGAGCCATGCTATTCTCAAAGTCATCTAGTGATAGGACAAGGAGCGATGGGTGCAAGCTGGAACATAGGAGGTTCCATATAAATATCTGAAGAAACTTCCTCACAGTGAGGGTGACAGAGCATTGGAACAGGCTGCCCAGGGAGGGTGTGGAGCCTCCTTCTCTGGAGACATTCAAGACCTGCCTGAATATGTTGCTGTGTGACTTGGTCTAGGTGATCCTGCTGTGGCAGGGAGATTGGACTAGATGATCTTTTGAGGTCCCTTCCTATCCCTAATGATTCTGTAATTCCTCTTGACATTCACTCTTTGGATATTTGTAAGCATTAATGAGATCCCATTCTGTCTCCTCCTCTCCAGGCTGAACAGTTCCAGCTCTCTCAGCCAATCCTCATAAGTAAAATGCTTCAGCTCCCTGATCACCTTAATGGCTCTGCTCTGGACTCTCTCCAATAGCTCCACATGCCTCTTGAACTGGGGAGCCCAGAACTGGATGCACTATTCCATATGCAGCCTAACCAGTGCTGAGTACACTGGGAGGAGAACTTCTCTTGACCCACTGGCCACACTCTTCTTGATGCACCCCAAGAGACCATTTGCCCTCTGGGCCACAAGGGCACATTGCTGGCTCATGGCCAGCCTGTGATCCACCAGCCCCTCCAAGTCCTTTTCCTCAGAGGTGTCCTCAAGCAGGTCATTCCCCAGCCTGCAGTAATACATGGGGTTGTTCTTCCCCAGGCACAGCACTCTACACTTGCCCTTGTTACTTGATGAAAAAGAAGCATATGTCCCATGAAAAATGCAGGGAACTTGTTAAAATCAAAGAGTGCACTTGCTTGGATTTGTATGTTCTCTTTCTGAATTAATCTATGCCATAGCTCATGGACCAGAGATACAATGTAAATTATCCTGTTGGATAGAATGGGACAAATTAAGTTTGTCATCTCTCTGTGAGACTTTCTCATCTGCTCATTACTTGTAGGAGGGGATTCTAGTAGTAATATGACCTGTCTTTATGCTCCATTTATCATCTTCTGATTGATGTATATAATCTTGTTTGAACACATAGATAATGGATGAAACATATAAAGTGTTGAATGCTTGAGCAACAGATCTGAAAAGAGCAAGTAGACAAGAAGTGAGGTGCAACTGTGTAAGACTAGAATTGGTATTCTTCCCTGACAGGAAGATCTTTGTGCAAGTTTGTTGTTGTTTTCTTACTATGGGAGATGACAGAATGTGAAATTGCAGGGTAAATACACTTTATTTGCTACCATTGTGTGTGACTTTTCTGTTTTATTAATTTATCTGACTATGACTTTAATATGTTTGCTTTTAATATCAATGGAAATCACTGGTTTCACATCTATGAACAGGAAAAAATTCCAGCGTGATGGAAAAGTGCTGCTTTTTCCCGTTTCGGAGATCACCACAAAGCTGACAGCACACTTTTCTGGTTGATTTGCAATCCAGAAAGAGAATACTTCTTTTATGAAGAAAATAATCTTCCTTTTCAATGTAGATCGAAAATGGGAAAGTGTGGCAGAGCAACACATTTGTGGCATTTGGGCTTGGTGTTTGTTCTGTATTGTCATCCATTTTGTGTGGCTGGCCTAGTTCTGCAACTGTGGCATAGCAGCCTTTGATGGTTTGTTATCTTCATTTCAAAGAGTAAAGGTGTTTAAGGTTAGGCTGGATGAAGTGCTGAGTGGCATGATCTAGATGTCAGAGGTTTTGGCTTACTTGGTTGGTTTTAGGTTGGACTGGGTGATCTTTAAGGTCTTTTCCAGCCTCATCATTACTGTGATACTGTGATAATGTGACATTGTAGGAAAGCAGAATTCTTCTCTGGAACTAAAGTATTGGGAGTTTTTTCTTGCCTCCCTAAAGGCTGGTAGAGGAGATGTTACAAAAAAGACCCGTCTCAGCTTTCATTAAGTCAAGTTCTACTGCTTTCAGGGTTGTTTTTTTTTTTTTGCAAATGTGCAAGACTGACTTGCTGTGTTTAAAGATATTAACATATCGTGTAAAAGGGATATGTGTATTGGGAGATTTTTACTTCCTCTCATTATTCCTGTCTGGCCAGTTATTTAATCCATGCAAGAACCTGTCCTGTAGCAATTCAGAAACATTAAGAAACATCCTCAATGCTTTAGTCATGTTTTTCTGTTTAGAGGATCTTGAGCATTTCAGACAGAAAATGAGTACATCATTGTTCTGGTTTCTCTGGGTTAGAATACTAGGTTTGATTTTCTGTTGAGGAAAGCTGCGTCTTTGAGAGGACTGCTATACCCGACTTGGTGAAAACAAAGTTGATAAGAGGCTTTGTTTTTGCTTGTGTCCAGACATGGTATGTGGGTCTCCATAGTGATCAAGGTCTTCAACAGTTCTGGGTTAGGCAGGAGCTGAAGTGAGGAGGAGCGAAACCAGGGCAGCTGACCCAAGCTGGCCAACACGAATGTTCCATACCAGAAACGTCACACTACCTATAAATTGCAAGCTTTGCTGGGGACGGTCTCTTCTTGTGATGGCTGCCATCCCTGGAGGATCTCTCTGTCATTCTGAGGCCTACTTTCTCATTTGCCATGATCCTGTGACTGCCGGGAGTAAGCAGCTCCTATTGGGCTGAGTATCACCTTGGTTATTTTCTGTTACCATTAATATTAGGGTTTTATTGTAATTTTATTTTATTGAATGTTTCCATTTCAGCCCATAGGGTTTTTTTTTCCTGAATCCTATTCTTAGGGGATGTAATTTGGTGACTGAAGTACTGACAGTGCTCTCCTGCTGGTGCTTTTGAGCAGTTCTTTGGACTGATTCTTGTGTTGGTGGAATGGGGAGTTGCTCCAGGGAGGGGGAGGCAGCTTTGGAGCTGCCAGGTGCATCTGCTGGGCTTTGCTCTGGGACAGGGGTTCCCCAGAGGGCAGGAGACACTCTTTGTTTCTGTGGGCAGCTGGGCAATGCCCATAAGCAGCAGCCATTTGTATGTGCTAAGGCAAGTATTTGAAGAAGTAAAGAGGCAGGTGAGGATGGCCCAGAAACCAAATGTGCAGAGGTGTGAGCAGCATCTACAGACATCCTGGGCTCCCGCCACTTGTAGGTGGCCAGCACAGGCTTGGGGACACTGTTGCACTATGTGGACTGAGTATAAATCCTGTGTATGTTCTGTTAGTATTAATACTGATATCATTGTTATTTGTAAAATTTTAATTATTATTTTATTTTCTTAAATCTGCTTCTATTTCAACCCATAGGTTTCCTTTCCTTTTCTGATCACTCCTTCCCAGTGTGACTGGCCAGGTGTTGTTTTGTGGCAACAACTAGCTACATATACTAGTCATACTATACATGAGATCTAGCTGTATTGATAGTGAAAGGCTGAGCATTCTGAAGAAAAGGGTGTAATTCTGGTTCTCTTGATGTATTTAAGGAGATGAGAAATATCAGTATTGAAAATAATTTCTTCAAATTTATGTTTATGTACTATTTAATTTATTATAGCTTGGGGTTTTTTTAAAGCATATCATATTCTTTGTATGATTGCTTCCAAGTCACCCTGACTTGTTCCTGTGTGCAGATTAGCTGGGACAGAAAATCTCAAAAGAGCTGACAAAGAATGCTGCTGCAAGCAAATCATGCCCCACTTTGCAGGGTTGAAGCAAGATGTGTCTCTTCTGGTACTTGCAAATTACTGCAAAACATTTTGCTGCTGTTGTCCACAGCTTTGATCATATGACTCTCCAGAATTTGTTTTCCTAATATTAGCTACAAATGTGTGATGAGTTTGTCTCAGTGCTGGCTGCATGCAACTCCAGTCACCATCCTTCTCTTAGAACTGCTGCTATACAATGAGTAGAGGCATGGGAGGAGAAGGAGGCTATGGAATTGATCTTAGTGACTGGATCATGTGTGAATTAGAACAGAAATAATTCACTTCAGTGATTTTTACTTTTCAGCTCCATCTCTTCTAAGTAACTGCATGTTCTGAAGTTAAGGGCATTTTTGTGCAGTCAGAGTCTGCTTCTACTCGTTTACAGTTCCTACCAAACTGGTCTGCAGAAAGTCTCTTCTTTATACTTGCTCCTATGGAGACCAAGATAACTATTAACTTTTGTGTGCTGTGTTGGGGGGTGCAGTATGTTTGAGGATGTTTCTACAAGGAGCAGTGGACAGAACAGGTAACCCTACACTGACCAACAGCGTGTCCCATTCCGCAGATATCATATTCCGTAAAAAGCTGAGGGACCGTAAGCGTCAACTCTTTGCTCTTGGACTCTTCCCTTTTTGTCCCTCTTCCCTCTTACCCCCTACCCTCTTTATCTGTCTACTTCAATGGCTGCCATCTGAGGAGGACTCTGTTTCTGCCTTCAATCCCAACTCATTCATTCTTGAATCTAGCTCCTGCATCTGGTCCCTGTCTGAGTCCAGCCTCGGGCTTCCCCAGCATCTGCATCAGTGTGAGTGATGTAATTGCCAGCAGGGCATTTGGGCTTGGTGTTTGTTCTGTATTGTCATCCATTTTGTGTGGCTGGCCCAGCCTCAACCTGTAGCACTATACATTTTAGTTTTACACCAGTGTACCAATGAAATATGGAGTCCACATACTGCTTAAGCTTCCTAGGAATGCAGGATCAGTGAGAAGTGTGTCTGAGTGACAATGCCATTCACAGTATTTGAATCTGAATGTTTCCTCTCAGCATGACCACAAGTCAGTTTCCTTGTCTTAGTTTAGGTTAGGCTTTTTTTCTGTCTTTCACTTTCCAGAAAAGAGGAGCAGTGACCATAGCAATTTAACTTGATACATTAATTGATTTCTCTCTTGGATCATGGTAAAATGAGTAACAAAATTCTTAACATGATTTAGTTTAAGCTTTTCATGGTGAAGGAAAATTAAGAGCCTTGATAGCCTTAACTGTTGTCTTACAGATTTGAGGCATATGCTGCTTCCTGTGCTACTTCTGCTTCATCCAAATGTGCCTGGTTAATCTGTTCAAACTTTTGCATAGCAGCAGTAAAGTAAAGCCAGATCTTACTCTTTCTTTTTTGAGATTCATTTGTTCACTTTCAGGATTGTGTTCTTTTTTGTATAAGTGTGCTGAGCTTTGCCATTCACTAGAAAGTTTTATCTGAAGAGTGTGGTATGTCAGTTCCTGCCTAGGGCTGGGGAAGCAGTGTGTGAATGAAAATAAAAAATAGGTGAAATAAAGAAGAGTTTCTTCCTGAACAGATTTTGGATCTAGCAACACAGCATTTCTGTTTCAGGAGACTACACTGTTTGTGATTTTCACTTAGCCAGAGTTAGAATTACAACAAAGGTCAAAGGCTCCCTGTTTTCAGTATTCTCTGAGTATCAGGCAGTGACACCACTGAGTGAAAGCATCCTCACCTGACTAGGGAAGTATCCTGTCTAGCATCTGGCTGCTGTTTGGAGACCTGGCACACACAGCTGCCAGCCATTGCAGCTGATGTTCCGCTGGTGCAGTCCCATACCAGGAGGGATATGTTACTTTTTGTGGTTCTAGATCTATTCCTCTAGAGTGTGTCAGCATGATTGAATCTTAAACTCGGTCAGCTTAGATTTTGATATGAAAAAGTTTGGATCTTCTTCAAGTAAAATTTTTTTTCACTTCTTGATTTCCCATTTTGGTGGATTTTATGTTTGGATGTGTTTGGTTTTTTGTTTCCTGGATTTTCAGGACTTTCTGAATGTTGCATGTTTTCCTAGGTTTAATTGCTTTTATGAATTAAGAGTTATGATATAACTCTTCTTTGTTATTTCTTTCTTTTCTGAGAAAGCCAGAGAAACAGTTTGTGAAGTCCTGTTGCATCTTTGGGATTCTTTAACTTTTAGCTTGATGTCTACCAATGTGTCCTGGTTTGAACTAGAACAGAACTAATTCAGTTCAGTGATTTTTACTTTTCAGCTCAGTCTCTTCTAAGTAACTGTACTTCCTGCAGTTAAGGGTATCTTTGTGCAGACAGTGGCTGTTTCTACAAGTGATAACATTTGATGTTTACAGTTACTGGCTAAAACTGGCATGCATAAAGGCTCTTGCTAATACTAGCTTCTCTGGAGATCAAGGTCACTGTGAGATCTTGTCTGCCACACTGGAGCACTGTAAGAGAAATGGTTTTCAGCAAGTAAGTAAAAAGGTTGCATTTGTGGAGATGAGCAGACAGGATAGGTGACCAGAACCCTGGTTCTAAAGTTCTGTGTGACAGTAGACATTAGTTCCTTTGACATGGCAAATCCCAGAGGGCCTACCTCTTAAGCAGTATGCTTTTGTGGTAGCAGAAAACAAGAACTTTACCAACTTAGTCAAGCAATGTAATACTTCAATGGAAACCAGTGTGGTACTAATATGATACGGCAAGTTCTTGTGCTGTGGTACATGTCTAGGAGGTGTGTTTTGAAATTAAATGCATGCAAAACATACTCCCGGGCTACTTTGTAATCAAAATATTCTTCCTAATCTTTTGCTTCTGGGAAGACTCAATCCATCTGTCCCTTACCTTTGATGGTTTCTGATGCTGTGACTCCTGTTTAGCCAAACTGAATCTAATTTGACTGATTACTCATACACTCCAACTTAGTACTTACATGCTGATTCTGTTTTTATGTTTAATGATGATCAGATCCTAATTTCTATATTATAGTAAATTCTGTGCTTAGATACCTTTAGAAAGTTATGACTAAGTGGGAAGTCTACATGTTCTATGATTGCTACAGAGAGCTGCGATGGATCTATAAAGATCTGTATGTCATGACTTCCTTTTACTGTAGCCACACTGATTTCTTCTTAACACATCATCTTTCTGCAGATACATAAATTCCATGCTCTGTTGTAGTTTCTACTAAGGTCTCTGGTTTGGAGAACAAACGTACTTCTCTGTAATTTTTTTTGTATCTTAGTGATTACTTTGAAAATTGCAGGTAGAAGAAAAGTGTTGAAAATATTGTTAAATGCGTAACAATTTTTTATGAAAAATCAAGATAAGACCTCGCAGTTATTTCTGTTGGGCTAGTATAGCATGAACAACATGCGTAGTGTTGAAGTGCCTATTTTAATTATCTTTCTGTGTACACTTTGCATGAGCAAGCTGATAGACTAACGGCTTCCCTGAAAAGGTTCAAGTAGTATCTGTGACAATGACCACTAGAGGGTGCTCTTATTCCTGGTCCATGAATGATGTTGGCCTTTCATCCTCAGACCTAAAGGGACGTTATAAAAATTTAAGTGTATCCGTAGTTAAGTGGAAAATTGTGAAGTTGTTTGGAATCAGCCATAATGCTTAGTTGTATAGTCAGTCATCAAATGCAT
Organism: Upupa epops; assembly: GCA_013397515.1. Lineage (NCBI taxonomy): Eukaryota > Metazoa > Chordata > Aves > Bucerotiformes > Upupidae > Upupa > Upupa epops. The sequence continues at coordinate 22,840 of VZRI01005847.1, read as the reverse complement.
TTTCGTCTAACTTCACACTAAGCCAGACACCAGCTTTAGTTAGCTTTCATGCATTGTGAATTTTTTACATTGGGACAGCTGTAAGAGTAGCAAGAATGTTCTTTCACTTTAGTTAGAAGTCTCACACCTTCAGAGCTTATATTAAAATATTTCATATTTGATACAAAAGTCAATTGCTCTTTCACAACGAGAAAAATTCAGTGTTTGGTACTGTAAACTCTGTGGTTGAGTTTTTGAACTGGACTTGATGTGGCTTCCCATCCCATTGTCTATTTTTTTACTGAAGTTGGGTAAATAACTTACTGTTTCATTTGCAATTATGTGTTGTTTTCTATATCCTAGAATTTATAAATTTTTGGTGAATTTTTGGTGAATCTGTTACCCTGTGTGTAAACAGAAGAATGTCCATGCTGCTTTCACATTCCTAACAGAGTAGAGGAAGCATTAGAGCTGCACTTTTCAGCTGACTGCCAGTTAGTGGAGCACGTGTGTTAAACATGATTCCACACACAGGTAAGGCACCTAGCTAACCTGGTTTTAGACACCATGATCAATCTGCTGTATTTGCACACACACTGCCAATCTTTTGTGGAGTTTTGTGCTGACACTCAGAACAACTTCCAAACAGACCACCCACCCTGCAGTGTAGGAATGCTTTTTGCACAATTGCCAGACCTTTTTATTCTTTTTTTTTTCTAACCCTGTTCCTCTGACTGCCATTTATAGAACAATAGATATAAATTACAGTACCAATGCCCAGTTATCTATGTGTTCCTGCTGGTGGCATCAAGACTGGAGGATGGAATTTTGTCTGTGTAGAAGCTGAAGCTGATGAAATTTATTCCCAATGTGCAGTTTTGAATGAAGCAAGCCAACTTCTGTCTCATTCTTTCTGTGAAACCAAGAAGAGACAACCCTGAGAGGCACAGGGACTAAGGTGTACAAAAATTAAACCAAACTGTAGCTATACCACTCTGGAGTCAGAAGTCCTGCTGCTATTCTAGGACTGCCACTCAGCATGGCAATGCAAGAATGAAGGCTCTATCCAATCTTGACAAGGTGGCTTCCAGCAGCACCATGTGGTTGTGTTAGTGCTGGGTCTGGCAGTGGTGTTGCTCTGCCCTGTTAGAGAAGGCCCTGCTGACCTGGCACTACTCCATCACAGAGATCAGTGCTTTTTGTCTATTTCAGTTCTAGTTTGTTGAAGCATAATTCCTAGACATCCTTACTAATAACTAAAAACCAGTCTTCAAGGAAATAATCTAAAAAACCCACATCCTTTCTGTGCACCCCCGGGGCAAAGACCAGTGTTCTCCCCTGTATTTAATGTGACTTTCAGTCAGCATAAAGGCCATGTGTGTGTTGTAGGCACATATTGCAGTGTCTTCCAGCCCCCAGTGAAATTTCTTCAGTGAACTCTCTCTTGGGAGTGTCTAACCAACACTGAAGACCACTGCTAAGAATATGGTACAAGATCAGGTAAAAGATTAGGAGCAGAGTTCTAGTAAAAATCTCTGGATGCTTATCAGAAGCAAGGAATCAATTAATTAAGCAAGCTTTCTCTGAGTGTCCACCTGCTGGCTTACAGAATCTTAGAGCAGTTGGAATCCTTACATCAAAACTGTTTTAGATAGGAAGTGGCTCCCTGGTGGATTGTCACACATGATTTGTATCTATTCATACACTAGCTCTGTTAGTAGTGTGTAGTAGAGCCAGGCAGAAGAGGAGAACCAGTCAGGATGATCTGTTACTGTAGCCTTTGTTAAATTTTTGAGAACTTGGTATCTGGAGAGTGGCTCTAGAATCAGAATTCCTGAGCAAATCTGCTTTTTCACATGCATACATTTTATCCAGGCTAAAAAACAAGCTGGGCTGCTTTTCTAGTATTTGTGAGTGTCTGGTAGTCCATTCAAGGAGCAGTGCTTGTAGCATAGAAATAAATATTTCCAAATGCATGATCAATATTAAGGCATTCCTGAATGGCAACCAGGATTTGTATGCAGATTTAAAGCTTCAAAACCTTGGCCCATGATTTATCTTGTGATTCTACTTGTGCTCAATGAGTCCCTTGGATGTTCTGGGCACACCTGTAAAATCACCTTCCATGTGTTCTCAGCATGCATTGTACCGCTTACAGTGGAACTGCTGTGCAGCACTCATGTGTTAGACATGTCACTTGGTAGGAATATGTGCCTTCTACCGAAGCATTAAGTTTTTACTGTGTCATTACCACAACTGAAAGTCTGATTCAGGATGAAAGATCCCATGTCACATTTCTCTTTGAGGTGTTTTGGCTCCAGTCACAGCATGTAAAGAAACTTACATAAGATAGAATTTGACTGTCTTTATAAGACTGTGGTCTACCCTTTGCTAGATCAGTCTCTATCACTTCTGGGCCCTCCAGCTGCACAGAAAGAACAAGTAATTTGAATTCCTTGGTTGCAAAAGGAACAAGGCAAATATGCATGAGAATTTCCCTGCTTGGGTAGTTAAACCTGATCCATCTCAGTGCATTCAGTACTGAACAATTGTGAATTTGCTTAGTAAACACCTGAGATATGTCAGAAACTGGAGAAATAAGTGAGATAAATGCTTTTCAGTCAGTAATCAACCATATGAATGGTGTCTCCAGATTCTGCAAAGCTCTGTTAGATGTGTGTCCTGATTCCTAAGGTTTGCTGTTAGTGACAGAAGTCTTGTCAATTTGCAATACTTTCCCTTCCACCAGGAAGAGCAGGATACAGACAAAAGGAAGAGAAAAACAGCATTGTTGTTTTTACTGAGGCAGTAGAGAGGATTTTCATGAAGGAATTCAGCTAAGGCTGTGTATCTGTGTTCTTGTGTGTAGCTCTTTTGTTAACTCCCAGCATGTGTCTCTTGCAGAGTGATGATTTTGCTTATATCTGGCAGTAATGCAAAATTCAGGCTTCTTGTCTAAGCTGGTCCTTTAAATGGGAGACTGTCACAGATGATTTGGACTTTGTATCCTAGGAAAGGTTGAATTGTGATTACATTTCTGCACCTGTCTTTCATTTAGGGGTTAGGTGAACCACTTGACCGTGTCCACCTGGTCCCAAGTGAAACAACAGTTACAGTGTTGTTGCCTGTTCCCATCTATTCTATTTGTGCAAGGGTTCCTTGTGGCAGTGTAGCTGATGCTATAGAGTCTGCTGTATCTGTTTCAGTGGGGCACTGAACTTGGGTAGAGCTGGTAGGAGACACTGTTCTTTAAAGAGTAATTAGAAACAAAACAGATTGATTGTTTAAAGCCTTCACGCCAGAGGGCCTGATGCAGAGACTGTTTGGTGCAGGATCCTAACCATGACTCTTGACAACTTCCTATCATTACCATGGAAAAGAAACACCTGTGAGATTTGTGGGAATCACCTAATCTTTCAATGAGTTAGTGAGAAAAGTGGCTGAAAGTTCTTTGCCGTATGTGCCAGGTACAGCTCCTCCCTCATGCAAATCCCTTCCAGTACTGTTGGGCAGGCATCAGTGCAAAGGTACTGGTGTGAGTCAGAGAGCTGGTGGCTGAGCACTGAACCACCCAAGAAGCCTGTAGGTTGGTGTCTCAATCCTGTATGGACAGCATTGTTCCTCTGTCAAAAACTCTTATGTATTTGATTAAATATAGATAATCAGTCCTGGCTTGTAAGGCAGGTCACACTGGGTGTGGTATGATTCCCTGAATCTTACAAAAATTTATGATAAGACATCCCTGGAAGTTTATAGTTCAATGCTAACAGGGCTCACTACAACACCAGTTGAGGTAGCTGAGGCTCTTGTCTAGCTGTGTGTTTGATATCTTCAAGAACAGAGAGATTCCACCACCTCTCTAGTGTCTGTCCCAGAGCTGCACTGCTCTCATGGGAAAGTTTTCTCCTCATGTCCATATTGCAACTTGAGCTCTGAGGCCTTCTGCCCTGTCACTGGACACCTCTGAGAAAAGTTTGGCTCTGTTTTCCTTGTAATGCCCTTTAGGCAGTGAGGGTTGTAACTAGGATCCCCTTCAGCTGTCTCCTTTCCATGTTAAGCAAATGTTCCTTAGTACAAATCAGTAACTATGTTTTACAAGATGGCTTCAGGTGAGAACATCTTTTTTAACATAGTCAAGAATATATTATTTTCCAGTTGGGAGCTGGCAACAAGCAGCATGAAGACAGGGTAGATTTTCTTTGGATGGCATGAGACAACACACTGTTACAGTGGCCAGTTTTTAATGACAACAGTAATGATTTAATGACATATATGGATGAGGTCAAGCAACAGGGAGGTGTAGTGTACTGTGAATGGTTTACCACCATTGGCTATCCTGGGAGAGGATACTCAACATCATCATTTGGCCTTGTTTGCTGGGTCAGGTTATGTTCCTCCTGTCCACAGCAATATTTGCTCTGGTGTCTTTTCCATTAATTTTTCCACCTGCTTATATGATTATGTGTGGCAAGAAAAAATACCTCCTCTGGCTGAATGTAAGTTGCTGTCTTCTAGTTTCATTTGTTGTTCCTTTATTCTTGTACAGAGAGACACAGGAGTAATTACTGCCTATTGACCTTCTCCTTGCCTCTCACCACTGATGGGATATATTTTCACTCTTTCACTCTTTCACTCTTTCTGGACAATGTATCTTGATATAGTCAGCTGATGAAGAAACTTTATTCACATCATCCTCCCGATATCTTTGTGTTCTTTTCCACTTGTTCCATCTCTTTTCCAAGACAGGGAGATAAAGGTTAAATCTTAATCCAATGGCATTGTAAGAGACATGTGAAATAGGAGAATTAAAAGGAGGTGCTTGTATATGTTTAGCAAGGAGGAGAATGTTGGCTTGTTGCTTATTTAATGCTTTCTCTAATTGTCTGCAGATTTCTTAGTGATGTAGGCAAAAATTATGACCTGGACAAGAACTTAGTAGCATCACTACCACCTTCTCCTTTGTCCTGGTCCTGGTCCTTTAGGCATTTTCATTAACGGTCTCAGTGGTGTTGAAAGTACTTCCATGTTGCCTAAATATGTTTGAAAACAGACAATCCCTTTCTGTGCCCCAAGGGCAAAGACTGTACTCTTATGAAAGTACTTTTCAAGAAACTGAAAATTTTACTTCATTCTGCTTCTTTCTTTCCTATCTGCAGTGTTCAGAAGTACTCACCCTCACGCTGTGCCGCTGGAAGGTTAGCAGCGTTTGTACCATGACTGCCCCCTACAGGTGGAACCTGAATATGTTTTCTGTGTTTACTGCTGCCACTAATTTCAGAATCCAGACCAATCCCGTGTATGGAAATGGTTTTGTCAGATCCCTGTGTGGATATGAGACATGGCGTTTCAATGATAGCCTCTAAGGCAGAGGCACTCGCAATGGGATGAGGAAAGCTGCAAAGTATAGAAGACCCTTCAGAGGTTATGTGATCCATAAATTGAGACTGCTAGAGCAACATCTGGCAGGAAAAGAGAGTTCTAGCTGTGACTTGCAATGTCCCTCGGAGGCCCCCCAGCACCTAACACTGGAATCATTCCCTCTGCAAGCAGTTTCATGTGTGAGGGTCATGACAGAATCGTCAAGCCCTGAAAGCAATTCTGGCCAAGCTAATACCATGTTTATTAAAGTAGCTGAACCTGTTGGTTTTACTACTAGAAAACAATTTCTCAGTCATGCCTGGAAGACACGGAGCTGGTTTATTTTCTGAGTTGCCTTCTGAAGAGAAAATACCTATGGGAAGGCTGGGTGTGTATTTGAGAGAGGAGCATTATAGCTCAGGCTGAACAGCACTCGGGACTGTACGTACAGGAAGGCTGGCAAGGTTTTCTATCTGTTTTCAGAATTCATTAAATATTTGTAAGCATGCAGGTCTGTATTTGACTTCAGAGTCAGCCCCCATTTTTGATGGCACAGCCCAGATCTCAGAAGCTTATTGCACAAAGTTCAAAACAGCTGGAGCAATAACTGCTCTTTGTGCGGAAGTGGTTGCCCAAAGGTAAGCAGTAGGCACTCAAGAGAGCAGGAGAACAGATAAAGCAGAAGTCTGTATTTTTCTCAAAAGCTAGTGAGATGCCCCATGCTTTTAACACAATTGTCCTAGCTGTTGGAATATTTTGTCCTTCAAAGCCACAAAATACTGATTAAAAGTGAAAATGCTGCTTTAAGTGTAACCCAGAGAGCAGCAAAGAGTAGATTTTTGTAAACCATTCTTTCCAGCCATTATTCCTGGCATCATGAGCTATCTCCACAGTTCAAGGCACAATGGTTACAGTGTTGCTTTGGATACTCACACAATAGGCAGCCTTGTAATGCTAGGGGATCTGCATCACCTGTGATAAGAGTAGACATGACATCTGTGCAGCTCTGGTGTTAAATCCCATGGCATCTGTTCTTCCTCATCACCCAGTTCTGCTTGGTGCACCAAATGTTCACCTAAATACTATCTCTATGCTTTTCTTTAACTGCTACCAAATCTCATGGGGGATCTTGTAAATATGGGACCTTTCTCCTCTGGCTGCACACCATAGAAAGGGTTTTAACAAATGATGATGTTCAGAGGTTTTGTGATCCCACCTTATTCCTTGCAGCAAACTCATACCCACAGGGGCAATTGGGTTTTTTCTTGTTCAAGTCACTGGAGGTGGCCGGCAGCAAAAACCAACTTCTGGCAACTGATGAAATGCATGCCATGAGAGAAAACAGTGGGGTAGGTAGCACCCATAGTCTAAAGGGTGGAGTAGACCTGGATGGTTCAGGGCAATACCATACATAGACCTCTGCATCTGTGTGGCTGTGTATCTGACCAAAGCTCTGTCACCTTTTTTTCAGTTGATGGAGGTTGCTGGAGTGGATGAAGGCAGAAGCAGCTCCTCTCTTCAGGGTATGAATATTTTACAGTGTGATATGCAGCACTGCTGAAGAAGATGGACAAGAGAATGCAGCACTGCTGAAGAAGATGGACAAGAGAATGCACCGGCTGTGTCTCTGCACTGGTCAGAGAAACAAGACCTGGATACCTGCCTGAACACACCTATCACTATCACTTCTCTCCAGTGTTTCTCACTATCTTTGCTTTGGCTCAGACACTCTCAAACAATGCCCAGGCCTGGAAGTGCTCCCCATTCTCAGTATGAACAAGGATTTCTGGTGCAGTGCAGGGGAAAAGAGGTGTAACGCACAGATTTAGGTAGAGCTGCACCGGTTGGCCTCCAAGATGTGGAATGATCCTGGGTGCTTTTGGAGAGTCCTATAACCATCTTCATCTGTATCCCTTGAAAGCCAAGCCAAGTTCAAGCACACCTAAGGTCACAATTACACTGGTTTTCCACCAGATTACCTGCTCTCTTGGCCCTTTGGCACTGTTTTCTCTTCACCCTTCATTTCACTGACTGAAGCCAACCCCAAGTTTCGGAGCAGCAATATTGGCAAAGCAGATGGTGCAAGCATCTATTTACATGTTTCTTAAAGGGGTGCCTGAAGTCAGCATTATACCAGAGCTTGGTACTTTCTGGCACTATGGGGAACAGACCTACACCAACTTGCAATAACTTGGAAACATCTTGGCCTGCTATGGTGCGTCCTCCAGCAATATCCCCTGGATCTAGCTCAGTGCCTCTCTCCCTGCTATCTCCTAGCCTGCTGTACATCACCGGGGTGCAGCTGCCTGAGGGGCATCTTGGAGCCTGTATTTGCTTGCCCAGGTAAGGACAACTTTGGTGCTTTCTGTAGACATAAAAGTTACTGCACAAAACATCAAGTTCCCTGACAGCTTTAGCTTTTCTGCTATGTGCCCCAGCTCTTGGGATTATGTGGGACAATTAAGGATAAGTTAACAGTAGTAAGAACAGGCTTGACTGTATTGCTGTTCTTGCTGGGAGGCCCCAGTGGGAAAGGCACCATACAGCATTGGCCCAGGGCAGCTTCTGGCTGGCTGCCTGTGAAGGCAGAGATGCTCTTTAACTATGCACAGCAAGAATGGAGCTAGAAACTAAAGAGAGAATGAGCCTGGGCCAAGAAAGTGTGGAGAAAAAGGGCCAAGGAGGATATTTATTTCTTTGATATTCTGCACTTTGCTTCTGGTGAGAAAAATGTTTATGAGAGTTCTTTTGCTGTGCTGGTGCAGCCATGTCTTCATCAGAGCATCCATGAAGGAGAAGCAGACAGTTCTCAACCTGTCTGATTGCTGCTGTGGGCATGGTTTCTACTTGCTTCACATCTGCCTGTCTCATTGCTTCATGGTTCATTTGGCTGAACTCTTCGTATGAAACAACGTGTTAGACCAGCTCAGTACTTGGAACAGGAAGGTACTAGCTCTGTGCAGGAAGGTGCTAGCTGTTTGGAAAAGGGATGGGCGAAGGAACTCTGCTTTCAGTATCTGTGCTGACTGCTTACTGAGTAATTGTGCTTGTTTGCGTTGTCAGCTGTCTAGAATAATAATATTTCAAGTCAAAGAAACACACCTATGAAACCAAACCTTTGTAGCCAGTGGCTGCACACCCAAGTCTCCTTCCACGTCCTACCAGCTTGTTTCAACTCTTTGCTTTGTGTTAAACAAGGAAGAGTGAGACGAGCACGTGCCTAATGTTTTAGGTGAAAAAAACTTAATTTACAAACAAGTGGAAGAGGTATTTCCTTCAGACCTTCAGCAGTGCAGTTCAGCTTAACAAGCCAAAGGATTGGTTGCTGCTTTGCTTTGTTTTGGGTTTTTTAAAATGTCCCAGTGGGGTATCTTTGCTGCAGCAGGACATGGAAAATAGTGGAGTTGAGGGAAGGGATAAGAAAGAGCATGAACGTCCCTCTCAGCCTCCTCTACAGCAGTTCCACGCTCCTGCATGCCGTTGCTCCTCGGAGAGCCAAAAGCAGCTTGTGAGCCTTGGTTCCTTAGGGTTCACTCTGCAGGGAAGGCAGAGAGAAGGTTGAGAGGGGTAACACTGCCCCACTGTGGTGTNATGGGAGGCAGCACGAACGTCCGTCTCCTGGTCTAGGCTGAGTCTGCTGCCATGACAAGTCAGGACAGGCTCTGGGTCTGGCTGCAGACTGAGAAGTGAAAGGCCACTGCAAAGTGGAAAGAGCAAGATAAGGTCATTTAAAATTGTATTGCAAGTCCAGAATTGCTCTGTAAGTTTTGGCTCTGAAAGCTTCATGGCAAACAGTGGTGATGGCTCATGGGAGATGCTCAGATCCCACCTGAATTCACAGATGTGTGAAACAAGTCATGTTGCAGTTTCTCCAAAGGCTGTGAAGCTAAGAAGTGCTGAAAGCCTCCTTACATCCTCAAATCAAACAATTGCAAATCCACAGCCAAGGGTCAAAAAGCCCAAGGAAAAATATAGGTTAAAAAACCATGGAGGTCCTAGATCCAAGCCCCTGTGCAAAGCAGGGCTCAAAAAAGCTAAACGACATTGCTCAGGACCTTGTCCTGTCAAATCTGGAATATATCTCAGAACAGAGATCTCGCCATCTCATATCTGGGCCCTGTCTGCATCACTGTTGGGAACAATTTTTTTCCTTATACCCAAACATAATTTTCCTTGTTGTAACCCATGCCTGTTGTCTCTCTCTTACACCTCAGATATTCTAGATCCATCTTTCATCTTGCTCAGGTTGTCAATAGCTAACTGCAAATAGATCTTGCTGCAGCCTTGTCTTTTTTAGGCTGAACAAGATCAGTTCCCTTCACTTCTTGCCATGAAGTCCTGCATTCTTGTCTCCAGGACATTATTGTGATCCTGTGTTTGAACCTGCAGTTTGTCAATATCCCTCCTGTCTTGGGAAATGCAAAACATGTCTCAAAACTCCAGGTCTGCTAGGCAATGTTCAATATGTGTATTGACATGATCTTTTGTGATGGGTCTAGAAGCTGTGGAAAGTAGAATTACAGAATAATGGAATGTATTGGATTGGAAGGAACCACTAAAGGCCATCTGGTCCAACTCCCCTACAACAGGCAGGGTCATGTCTAACTAGACCAGATTGCCCAGAGCTCCATCAACCCTGATCTTGAATGTCTTCAGGGATTGGACCTCCACCACCTCCGTAGGCAACCTGTTCCAGTGATGCATCACCCTCAGATTAAAGAAGTTTTTCTTGATGTCTAACCTAAATCTACCCTTTTCTAGCTTAAAATGATGCCTCCTTGTCCTATTTTTCCATGTTCTTTTGATTAGACCTTCCCTCTTATAGGCCTCTTTCAGGTATTGGAAAGTCTCTGTACAGTCCCTCCAGAGTCTTCTCTTCATGCTAAACAACACCAGCTCTCTCAGCCTGTCCTCATAAGAGAGGTGCTCCAGCCTTCTGAGCATTTCTGTGGCCTCCTCTGGACTCAATCCTTGAAGGGCCTTGTCCTTCCTGTATTAAATGCTCCAGAGTTGGACGTAGTATTCCAGGTGAGGTTTGTTTAACCTCGTGATTAATAGCACATCTTCACAGTGCATTCTCTCTGCTGCTGGAAGCTGTCTAGATGACTTTTGGACAGTAGAGTATGCTGGTTTACAGTAATATGAGACTGCCTTGGAGCTCTCTGTGTGCATTTTGAGATTCCTCTACAAACCTCTGCCTGCATAGGACTATGTTGCTTGCCCCGTTTATGTATTCTGTCCTACAGACTTACACAAGAACTCATGCTAGTTTAGGAAATGTTCTGTGGAGGTACAGAGTGCCTGACATTCTTACACTGTCCTTGTGTTTGGAAATATTCCTTAAAGGTTTTGTATTTTATACTTACAATGCTTCAGCATGTGTTCTTGCCATTTCTAACTGGCATTTATTTACAGAATAGAGTGCAAGAAGTACTTTTGACAAGCACATGTAGTGACTGGTTTTAGAGAGATTGGGCAGGGCTCGCCTTACAGACATTTTTAGACTTAATTAGGAAAGGTTGTGGGGAAAAAACAGCTGCACCTATAATTTTCTGTTTCCCACTGGTTTTAGCTCCTGTAGTGCGGGATGGACTTTTCTGTGTATGCAGCCCAGTTCTTTCTAGGCACAATGGTACTGCACAATGGAGACTGCTCCTATCTTTCAGGTGGGCTGATCCTCCTCATAGTAATACATCTTGATGGTGTGGAGCACCCTAAGCAATTGTGTAGTCAACCTTCTGTTAAAGCAGTACATGCCACATCAGCATCAGAGATTTTGTTTGTAGGACAGGCTTGATACAGACATAGCTGACTCTTTAAAATCTGCCTAGGGAAGGTGCTCTTTCTGCTTCACTGTATTGCAACAAACAGGTTGTTGGAGCTTTTGAACAGGGGCCTTTCTTCTCCTACAGTATTTTTTCATTTCCTTTTGTTTCTGCCACAGGGCAAGGTAAGGGAGAAACAAGGTTCCAGAAAATGCGTCTCTCTCTGGAAAGTGGGATATTGTTACCATGAATAGAAACAAAAAACCAAAATTGATCAAGTATCTTGTATAGTCTTCCTGCTCCCCTCCATCTACCAGAAAAAAAATCAACTTTGTTAAATGCAGAACATTATTTTTCTAACAGAAATATCTAAGAGATTTGACTCATCACTCAAAATGCTCCAAAACCAGAAGCTGCTCCTGTTAGCTGTGAGCTGACTAAATTCTGTACACTGGAAAGCAAGTTTGCATTTCCCCAGAGGTGATTGGAAATGATCTAGCTGAGCTCTCCAGTATTAAAGTTGATGTGCATTTCCTTGCATCCAAGATTTGTTCCAGGATTGCACAAAGCAGATAGAGTTTATGAACAGCTTTATTTCACCTTTTGGAAAGTAATGACTTCTGGGTTATTTTCAAGGTTTTTGTAGTCAGGACAGCAGATTACTCATCTGTTCTCATGAAACAGATTTCAGGAGCAGGAGAACATGTATTAAGAATATCTACAAGCCAGTTCTTTTGCTTCCTTGTATTTTGACAGTGAATTGTATCTCTGAATGGCTCTGAATTGCTAGGAACAGGTCAGCTGCTCAGAAGATTGTCATGTCAAGCTGTGCTTGTGTGTTTGGGTAGTTCTTTTCTATGTAGGTAGGCTTCTGAAATAAGCAGCAAAAGCATCTAATGTGAGCTCCAGACCTACCCATTTTCCCAGCAGTGACCACTTATACCTAATGTAATGGCTTGTAGTTAAATTGCGTGTTACATTTCCTCATTTTGCAATGTAACACATACACAGTCATATCTGATTGTGGCATCATGCCCAGTATTGACTTCTATGAATATTAACAAATTGGAAAGTAAGGTGTTTTCTTATAATGGTGAACTTTTAATGAATAATAAAAGTTGAATTCCTTTTCCCCCAGAATTTTGGGTTTAAGTGTCACATATTTTCCCAACCACCATTACTGGTATTGTTCTAGTTGAAAGCTGAGATCCTAACATATTTCTGTGTTTATGGTTTAGAAAATTGTGGAGCAATGTGAGATTCTGAGAGATCCAACAGAACCTGTGGCAGTGTCCCTTCCCAGTCCCATGCAGCCCATTTTGGTGGTTAGGTGATAAAATGAACTGAGCCCTACGGAATGTCACTCAACTTGTGAGAGGTATGCCAGCACACAAGAAGGCATGTGAGAAGACATCAACTGCAAGCAACCCTGCCTGCAGTCAGACTTATGCTTTAACCATGGAGGTCACCCCTGACCTTCTCCAGGTGCGGAAATCCTTTTGGAGAGGGAATAGAAATGCACTTCTGATGATCTGGGCACAAAGTTTTCAGTGATTGTCAGGAGAGTGGCTGACCTGCTACTCTGTTCTCTTGCTGAGAAAGGTGAAGGTGAAAGGGACAGGGGAGTCATAAACTGTTCTTTGAAATTTTATTCTGTGAGTTTTGCGTATTGGATTCTGCACATAAAGGAAAACCTTGCTGCTGTTTGGATTGGGTTTTCCAGATTACCATAAAAAAAACCCAGCAAGGCTGTCTTGCAAAGGTGATGCTTGCTATAGGGTCAAGAATTTTCTTTTCTCATCCCTTTCTACCATAGTTGTCTACTGGTATTGGTAGATGAACCTCAGTAAACCCCTGAAGACATTTCATGACCTGAGGATTACTTCTCAACTGAGGCACGTGCCTCTGTCTCTGGAGTAGGACATTTGTGTCTAGCAATATTGCAAGCATTTTCTAAGAAAATATTCATAAAGTTTTTGTGTTAAATTTTACCTGGAGACAGAGGAAGGTAGTACTAGGCTCATGTCTATAATTAGTCAATACTAAATATTTGTGACTTTCGTCTTAGATGAATTTAATTGTTGTGGAAGTGTTCACATCTACATGCCTGAGGCAAAGCTAGATTCCATTTCTTTGGTTACAAATAGCTTCTCTAGTTGATCACCTGGCTTTTTTGCATTGTGGTTGCAAAATTTAGGAAGAACTGAATACCCTATTGCTTGAGATCCTCAATATGTGTGCATCCAAAACAGCCTTTTCAGAAGTGCTGAGCCTCAAAGCTATTGATTATTTTAAGGAATGGTCCATGATAACTCAAAGTAAAACATTTTTCTGGCAGAAAAAAACTATGGAGGCCTAAAACTTCTGGGTCACAAAACATATTAACATACCATCTTGAAGACTGTTCAAGGGAAAACACCATTTGAACTTAACTTTGAAGTGTTCGTAAAGGATGAGTTTAGTTACTCCAAACTGTGTTTTTTTCTAAATACATATCCAACTTCAATATCTATTATGCATCTCTATCTCAACAGGCACAGTGAGGTATATGAGAAAGATACTAACATTTCTTTCCATCATTGTTAATCCTACTGCAGTGTAAGATGGGCTACCTGCTGTTCCGGACTCGCTAGGAGTACAGAGCAAATTGTAAGTGCCTGCCTAAGTAATCTTCCCTGTGCTGATAATTTGATTGATATGTTCTGGGCTGTTTGTTTATGAGACATATATAGTATCACAAATACAAAAGACTGTCAGAGGGAGTGGTAAAATTGCCCTGGAATTACAGTCCCTCAAAATTGTAATAGTTAATGTGAATGCTCATTCTTTGGAAATGGTTTGGGTGTGATAAAGCTTTATGTGCACAGTTTAAATGCATATAAAAGATAGAATCTGGATGAGGGGAAAAGGGTGCAGCTCCCTTGCTTTTAGCTTAGGGTATCCAGGACATGATAAGGCATGTCCTGCTATTTTCTGTTCTGGTATCTGTTAACCTGAAACTCAAGCCTTCAAACTGCAGGCTGGTGGTGGAGGTGGTGGGAGGAACTCTTCCAAAGATAAGTAAAAGAAATATTTTCACTACAACAGCTAAACCTCTTGAATGTGATATGCTTAATGTGCCCAGAAATGTCAACAAAGCCTAATTGCAGAGAGTCTGGCTGGGATCTGCACTCCTCTATGTTATCTGGCCTCTATTGCATGAATACTTTACCTGATAGCAGCTCTCACGCACAGGGTCACTAGTGCCACAAAGCCCTGCTTTTGTATCTTCTGCTTTAGAATGGCTGAAATGTGATTTCTTGCTTCTAGTCACCAGGCATATGGGAGCGCCAGCATCTTAGCTGAAATCAGCAAAGTCTGCAGCACACCAGTCTGCAAAGGGCGTTTGCATGACTTTTCACATCTTTTCTTGGGAAGATAGATGGTCAAGTCTATCAGAGGGAGCTTGCTGGTCAAGGCAGTTACAGTAAAGCAGTCCTAGACTACTACAACTTATTTTCCCTTACCACTTTACTTCTCTGTCTGCATGGGGTACAATGTGTCCTGTCTACCAAGTTCTACCATGGCTGACACAGGCATGGAGGGCCTGTGCTCTCCCCTCCACATGGATGAACTAAGGGCCTTGAGAGAGAAACAGTCAAAGCTTAATCTGATGGTAATACAAAACATGTTGGCTGGTTCCTGGAAAATGAGGATAAAGCATGTCTGCTTTGTAAGCAAGAGGTGTCTGTATTCACAATTGCTGCAGCTTTTCTAGGTTCCTTGTTGTTCCTGGACAAGGATGAAGTAACAGTGAGTTCCTTACAACATCCTTCATATTCCTACTGGCCTGTAGACTGTAGCTACAGCTTTCAAGTGCTGTCACTGCTTTTCATCAGCAGTGCTGTTATCACATGGAGATTCAGCATCACAGTCATTCCACCAGAGCTCCACCTTAAATCAGCCTGAAAGTTGAAGTTAGGACAGAATATGGCACCTCCTTGCTAAACTAGGTATTTTTCTGAATGCGCATGACACAATAGCATGTTTCTGGTTTCTGGGTGGAGTTAAAAATGCAGCTTCTGACCAGTAAAAGCTTTGTACCCTGTTGTCTCAAATCTACTAGGTAAGTATTCAACAGAGAAGTCTCCTCAAGGAATAAGCTCCTCAAGGACTGTGTTCTGCAGTGCACCCTTAATATGACACCTCTCACACCTCTGGCATCTGAGGCAGCATAGCTCAAACTTGTGACCCACTAGGTTTTTGTCACCTCCAGTGTAATGTTTTCCAAGAAGGAAACCAAGTCAGGGAGGCCCTCAAGGCAAGTGCAACATTCCTGACTCTTCCTTTTCACCTAAACGTTTTGCACTGTGATAGTATACATACTTAATTGGTTTGTCAGTGGAAAGGACTGCATTTAAAATACTTATAATCATAGAGTCACTAGGGATTGGAATGGACCTTGAACCACCATCCAGTCCAATCCCCCTGCTACAGTAGGATCGCCGAGACCAGGTCCAGGCAGGCTTCAAATGTCTCCACAATCCCCCTGAGGGAAGAAGTTATAGAACCACAGAATCAGTCAGGGTTGGACGGGACCACAGGATCATCCAGTTCCAACCCCCCTGACATGGGCAGGCACACCCCACCCTAGATCAGGCTGACCAGAGCCTCATCCAGCCTGGCCTTAAACACCTCCAGGGACGGGGCCCCAACCACCTCCCTGGGCAACCCAGTCCAGGCTCTCACCACTCTCATGGTGAAGAACTTCCTCCTCACATCAAGTCTAAATCTACCCATCTCCAGCTTTGCTCCATTCCCCCTAGTCCTATCACTACCTGAGACGCTACCTGAGACCCTGAAAAGCCCATCCCCAGCTTTTTTGTAGCCCCCTTCAGATCCTGGAAGGCCACAATAATGTCACCTTGGAGCCTCCTCTTCTCCAGTCTGAAGAGCCCTAACTCTCTGTCTGGCCTCATGAGAGGTGCTCCAGCCCTCTGATCATTGCTGTGGCCCGCCTCTAGACTTGCTTCAGCACTTCCCGATCCTTCTTGTAATAAGGGCTCCAGAACTGGATGAAGTAGTCCAGGTGAGGTCTCACCAGAGTGGAGTAGAGGGGCAGACTCACCCCCCTCTACCTGCTGACCACACTTCTCCTGATGCAGCCCAGGATCCGGTTTGCCTTCTGGGCCACAAGTGCACACTGCTGGCTCATGTTGAGCTTTTTGTCCACAAGCACCCCCAAAGTCCCTCTCTTCAGGGCTCCTCTCCAGCCAGTCACTGCCCAACCTGTATTTGTGCTTGTCACTGCCCAACCTGTATTGCCTTGTCCCAGATGCAGGACCTTACACTTGATCTTGTTAAGTCTCATGAGGTTGGCTTGTATGCACCTCTCCATTCTGTCCAGGTCCCTCTGGATGGCATCCCTACCCTCTGGCCTGTCTGCTGCACCACACAGCTTGGTGTTGTCAGTAAGTTTTCTGAGGGTGCACTCAGTGCCTCTGTCCATGTCACTGACAAAGGTGTTGAACAAGACTGGTCCCAGCATCGATCCCTGAGGGACCCCACCTGTCACTGGCCTCCACTTGCACATGGACCCACTGACAGCCACTCTTTGGGTGCAGCCATCAAGCCAGTTCTTTACCTGTCTAGTGATCCACCCATCAAACCCGTGTTCCACCAGCTTGGAGACCAGAATGTGGTGTGGGACAGTGTCAAAGGCTTTGCTCAGGTCCAGGTAAATGACATCAGTTGCTCACCCCTCATCCACTAGTGTTGTGACCCATTCCTAGAAGGCCGCCAGGTTTGTCAGGCAGGATTTGCCCTTGGTGAAGCCATGCTGATTGTACCCAACCCCCTCCTCACTATTCTCCTGTCTCAGTAGTGCCTGTAGGAGGATCTGCTCCATGATCTTACCTGGCGCAGAGGTGAGACTGACTGGCCTGTAGTTCTCTGGCTCCTCCTTCCTACCCTTTTTGAAAATAGGAGTTAAGTTTCCCCTTTTTCAGTCAGTGGGGACTTCACCAGACTGCCATGACTTCTGGAATATAATAGAGAGGGGTTTAGCAATCACATCTGCCAGTTCTGTCAGTACCCATGGCTGTATCGTGTCGAGTCCCATGGACTTGAACACTTTCAGATTCTTCAGGTGATCACAAACCTGAACTTCACTTACAATGGGTGGTTCTTCCTTCCAGTTCCTGCTGTTATCTTCCATGACTTCAGGAGTGTGGCTGGAGGCCTTTACAGTGAAGACTGAGGTAAAGAAGTCATTCCTCAGCATTTTTCATGTCACGTGTGACCACATCACCTGTTTCCTTTCTGAGGAGGCCCACACCTTCCCTAGTCTTCTTTTTACCATTAATATACCTGTAGAAATCCTTGCGTGAACAGTCACAAAATACTCCTTTTTTCCCTCTGTCCTGTACAGGTCAGTAAGTAAATTATCTGAGCAATTCCAGGTCTTACTATTCCAGGCTGTGGAAGAAGCAGAGATCCAAAGTTAGGTCTGCACTAACACAACTTTTTATACTGAGAGCAACCACAAGAAACATCCCAGCCACTATGACTATCCAATGGATTTGAAATCTTTCATGTCCATGCCATGACTAAGCCCATTGTTTCATTTTATCAGTCTTGTATTAATTTTTGAAATTTAGAATGTGTTCTTCTCTCACCTGTAAGAATGGTGTGACAAGGTTGTATCTATGGTGACATAAGTCAAAGCTCCCACAGGCAATGGCTTACATGTTTTGTTTAGTTTGCAGTGGAGTCATTTTAGGTATGATTAAATGTGTTTGTCTTTAAAATCAATGAAATCCACAGCCTTTAGCTATTAGCAGAAATTCCTAGCTCTTCACTTAGCTCAGTGTTAACATTTAGTTCAGGAAATTAAGGTGACAGAAGTGAGAAACTGATAGGAAAAAAACGTTGAAAGACTCTTCCAGGAGGAAGGTGGGGGCTTCTGAGGCTCTAGTGTGAAGGATTCTATGAAGTGCTGATCAAGGGTGTTCTCTGCCCAGCAAGCACCATTATGAACTGGATGATGACTTGAAGAAAGAATCAGGCATAGAGATGACATCTTCTGTTTACCTTTATTGTGTTGTAAGAACAATTCTGGGTACATTTACTATAAACAAAATAACCATTTACATATATCTCACTTGCGAAAGATATTTTTGGTTCAGATCTAAGGCATTCACTTATATGAGCTTATATGAGCTACTTATGGATTTGTCAGTATAATGCTTTCTTCTTAAGAAAAAGGTAAGCATTGAGGCTGAAGCTTTTACAGAGAAGTGCAAAGGAATAAAGTCTAATTTTACCACTTAATACTTCATCATGGCAAAACAAACTGTTAAGTACATGGATGTATGGGGTCATCCTGAGAAAGACCAGTCAGTTTTTATCTGAAACTCTACAGCAGACTGTGAACTGCAAGTGTCCTTGGAGTTTGAGCATGTTAGTTCCATACCAGATATTTAGCCAACCCCAAGCAAAGAGCAACAGCAGGTTTGTCTGCATGTGTGTGAGTTCCACACCTGTAGTAATCTGAAAGGAAGCTTCATCTGCTCTCCCCTGTAGCAGCCAGATGCTGCAGGCTGTGTGGTGCCCTAGGGATTAGTGTCCTGCTATTCATTCGGGCCTTTTTGGAGTGACAGGTATAGCCCTGCTTTGGCTACAGAGCTTTGGCAGGCATACTCTAGGCATTACTCACCATACAGCTTTGTTAGGACGTCAGACTAAAGCACACCCAACTCACAGACAAAGCCAGGTTTCTTTGCTCCATGTAACTCATTCTAGTAGCTCGCTTTTTGTTCCAAGATAATAAAAGCATCAATGCTCTTTTTCTTCTAATTAATGGAACTGTATTTACAAGGTACTGTCAGTCCATTTCCTTCATGCTGTCTTACAGTCTGGGCAGCAGGACATAAACTTTATAACTGTAGGGGTTTACAAAAGATTAATTTCCCTGGTAGTATTCCCATATGACACATTCTTTTTGCTGGTGCCATTATGAAATTATGAGTGGGTGTTCTTTGTTACAATAACAGGGTATTCAGAACAGCAGCCACAATACCTACATGCTGATTCCCAGGTTGTGCTAACACTAAAGCATCAGACTGATAAGAAATAAAAGTTTTTGGCAGCAAATGATGATGTTTTAGGAATGGAAATATTTTTGCAGCATTCAGAATTAAGTAAAATTTTGGCATATCCACTCCAAGAGAAATTTTAAGAATATAAGAGGAAAGCAGCCCAGAGACAGGTCTCAGGGAGGTGGTGGGATCTCCATCCTTAGAGATCACCTGACCTAACTGTGCAGTGAGCCCTACTTGGAGCCAATGGATGGACTAGGGACCTCCAGAGATATCTTCCAGTCTAAACTTTCTTGATCTCCTTTAATCACATTTCACAGAACCTTTGTAGCAGGACTGAGATGGAGTCTTTCTGACTGAATGCAGCTTCTCATGCCATGAATACCTTATGCTAGCATCAAGCCTGTGCTGAGATTATGTGGTGACTTGCCAAGAGGAAACCATAGAACCTGAGAACACAAGGATGGTAGCAAGGTCTCAGAACACACATAAGTGTTTTTTCTTGATACCTCAAGAAACCAAAACTAAGGAGAAATGATGCTGAAGTGAGCAGAATTGTGAGGGAAAGCTATTACCCCATAGTAATCCCTGCATCATAGAGAATACACAATACCAGCTTGCTAATCAAGAGGGTCCCAGGAGACCTGATGAGAACTCCGTACCTCATGTCCCTTATCCACTGTGTCACCTCAAGTAGCCAGATTGATGGATATATACCTTTCTGTGACTGTGAACACATCGATGTGAGGATGTAGGGGAAATGGAGGCGTAGAGGAAATGGAGGCCTATGGAAAATGAAGATGTGATTGGTAACCAACATCAGAGACAAATCATGCCTAACTAATTTGATGGTGTTACAGCATAAGTGGACAAGGGAAGAGCAACTGACGTCATCTACCTGGACTTGTGTAAAGTGTTTTACATTGTCCCACCCAACATCCTGGTTACCAAACTAGAAAATCATGGACTTGATGAATGGACCACTCGCTGGATAATAAATTGGCTGGATGGCTGCACTCAGAGAGTTACAGTCAACAACTCAAAGTCCATATGGAGAGCAGTGACTAGCGGCATCCCTCAAGGGTGAGTACTGGGACCAGTGCTGTTTAACATCTTTGTCATCTTTGTTGGCGATAGGGACAATGGCATTGAGCACCCCCTCAACAAGTTTGCTGATGACACCAAGCTATGTGGTGTGGTGGACACACTGGAGGGAAGGGATGCCATCTACTGGGACCTGGACAGGCTGGAGGGGATGGCCAGTGCCAACTTCATGAGATTCAACAAGGCCAAGTGCGAGATCCTGCACCTGGGTTGAGGCAATCCCAGGCACAAATACAGGCTGGATGGTAAACAGATTGAGAGCAGCTTTGAGAAGAAGGACTTGGGTGATGAAAAACCCAACACGAGCTGGCAGAGTTTGCTTGCGGCCCGGAAAGCCAACCACATCCTGGGCTGTATCAAGA
>VZRI01005844.1:22688-46296 GCA_013397515.1 Upupa epops | reverse complement strand
TGGAGAATTGTGTCCAGTTCTGGGCCCCTCAGTTCAAGAAGGACACAGAGCTGCTAGAGGGTGTCCAGTGTAGAGCAACAAAGATGATGAAGGAATAGAACAGCTCCCTTATGAGGAAAGGCTGAGGGAGCTGGGTGCCTTTAGCTTGGAGAAGAGGAGGCTGAGGAAAGACCTCATTCATGTCTACAAATATGTGAGGGGTGGGTGTCAGGAGGATGGAGGCTCTTCTCAAGGCCCTTCCCACAGTCATTTAGTGATAGGACAAGGGGCAATGGGTGCAAGCTAGGTGCAAGAGGGGAGGTTTTCCATAAATATCAGAGGGAACTTCTTCACAGTGAGGGTGACGGAGCACTAAAAGAACCTGCACAAAGGGGTGTGGAGTCTCCTTCTCTGAAGACGTTCAAGACCCACCTGGAGATGTTCCTGTGCAACTTGGTTTAGGTGATCCTGATGTGACAGCGGGATTCAACTAGATGATCTTGCAAGGTCCCTTCCAATCCCTAATGAATCTATGATTCTTTAATTTGTGTGGGCAGAGTGGGAACACAGACAAAGTGCTGGGCATTGCTGCGGCAGCAGGAGGAGCATGTTTGGGAAACTCTCAGTGGTTCTCACCAGTCATTCCTGGCTGGGGCCGCTCTTTGCTGGGTGGGAGCTCAGCTGATGGATGGCACCTAATGCAGACTCAGTCAGCAGTGTTTAAAGGGTATCAAGCAGGGCCCTTGTAGGTGTTCCATGCAATGAAGGGCCATGACAGCCTGTAAGGCAACAATTTTGCTGCAGGGCCTTATCTAAGAGCAATTTATCTGTGCTGAAGTCTGTCCTTGCAAATATAGGGTCATCTGCCTCACTTATGAGCATGAGAATGGAGACAAGAGCTCCTCATTCAATGCCTTAAACCTAGATAGAAGCCAAAGTGTATCCCATGTCATCCCATGAGACACCCAGGCCTTTCCCTAGTAGTAGATTTAGTTGTTGGCTCTTTCATGTACTTGGCCCTGGGGATGCAAACTGCACCCATTCACTGAATTTGTAGCTCTGCCTCCTTGCTGGCCTCAGACAGAATCATTGCTTACTGTTATTTATTAGTGAGCAGTACCTTTCCCGCTCCAAAGGCTTTTCACTAGACTGTGACTGTGTAACGAAAGCAGTTTGTGGTGGAGAGGAAGGTTGGTTTGGAGCTGCAGGCACCGTGGAGGAAAGCTCAGTGTGTTGGATCCACACTAACAGCTCATTTTGCCACAGCCCAGTGCCCTGGGGCCTTAATTCCTGAGTGTATGCAAGGCTTTAGGTTTGCACCCCACAAAAGGGGTGTTGCTTGTGCACCATTTTGGGGTTATCTTGGAAGGTGACACTGGTAGCACATAGGGAGACAGTGGAAAGGAACCTGTTACTGGGGAAAAAGGAATGGAGTTTCTAATATACAGAGGGTGTTCCCAGTTTCCCCTAGAATAAAGAGAATTGCTGCATTCTTGCCAGTATTCTAACCGCAGAGATAAACAGATCATTTCTGTTAAGCAGAATTGTGAGAAAGCAGAGCTAGGAAGAGAAAAAGAAGCAAGGACCCACTATTGTAGGTTTTTAAAAAAGAAAGAGAGAAAAGTGTCTGGGTGTTGTGCCTTGTTAGCAGCACCAGGGCACTAAGATGACTCAGGAAAAGCAAACATAGCAGAAGAAATGGATCCCAGTCAAGACGGCTATGATCATTAAGGGATTTTTAACCCAGCCTGAAGCAATGCACTGCAAATGTTTTAAAACACAATCTCTCTCTGACCTTCAACAAGATTTTCGTTCCCCGTTTGAAAATAAAAATCACAAGGGGAGAAAGGAGAAAATTGATAGAAGCAGCTCTGCAGACCTTAAACACAGACATTATTGAACCCTGCCCACAGGAAGATTTCTCTAATACTTTCTCAGGGAAAACCTTACCTATTGTTCCACCTTATTTGCATTTGTGCCGGTGACTGACAGGGGTTAGGACACCAAGGTTTGCAGTGCTTGGTACAGCAGAAAGAGACACAGAACCAGGGTTAGGGGCTGTGTTGGCGCCTGACTGTAATGCAGGGCCATGCACAGAGATTCTTGACAACACCCCAAAGGCAGAAATAGAAACATTTCTTGCCCTGTCCATGGGGCAAGGATTTCTTCATGCAGGAGGAATCTGAGTCTAGGGAGTGGGAACATTACCAAGTTTCCAGGGAAAATCTCTCATTTGGTTGGTTATGCCTGACCAGCTGGCATCAATGATACAGGCAATGAGCAGCATTGGCTACTTTGGAGCATCATGAAGAACAGAGTTGACCCAAAGCCTACAGATACCGAATGCAAGATCTGAGAGGACAAACTGAAGCCTAGAGATGCTTCTCTTGGGAGCATAACATTAGTTACGAAGCACATGGTCTCTGCACTTCACGGGGAAAGCATCACTTTGGCTGCTATCTCTATTTCTTCTGGTTCAGCTGAGGGACACAAGGTGCCCAGACTGAGGAGACATGCCACACACATCTGATTGCAGACAACACTGAGACAGAGTCCCTGCAGTGTCACAAGCCAAGGTCTTTCATGGTGGCCATAGCTGGTGCAGCTGGATGGGGCACAGCCATCCAGCCATCAGTTCTGGTGACCAGTCATTGAGGCTGCATCTAGAAACAGCATGAGAAAATGCTAGTCACTTGCCCATGTCAGTAGCTATGACCACAAATTCTGTTTAGGGTTAGCACCTGGCGAGCCTGCACAAAGAAAGGCTGTCTGTGGAAGGCAAAGGAGTTCATACCTTTCATGAATTCTAAAGGGAGGGGAAGGTGACAAACATGCCACATTTCAGCCCACATTTATACCTTATTTCATGGCCAATCTATTTTGCCGGGTGGTTCTACTCGCTTCAACACTCTGGCCTGGGTCCATCTGTCTTGCTATCAAAGTCATGGTTCCACGTATGGTGATAGATGGGCCATGATGTTCTTGAGACAAGACTCTGCTCTCAGCAGCAATAGCTAGCGGTGTTTTGACTGCCTTCACCCTCACCTCCTCCATCTCAAACATCTGGACTACTTGATCCCCAGCAGAGAGGACTCTGGACACATTTGGGAGTCCTTCACTCTCTTTGGGACTCCCTGCACCAGACCAGGTTGCTGAAGGCCCCAGCCAATCTGGCCTTTAACACTTCCAGGGAGGGAGCAGCCACAACCTCCCTGGGCAACCTGTTCCAGTGTCTCAGCACCTTCATGGTGAAGAACTTCCTCCTGACTTCCAGTCAAAATCTTCCTTCTTCCAGCTGGAAACCATTCTCCCTGCTCCTACCACTCCAAGCCCTTAGAAACTGTTCCTCCCCACCTTTCCTGTAGATCCCTTCAGGGACTGGAAGGCTGTTCTAAGATCTCCCCAGAGTCTCCTCTTCACACTGAGCAGCCCCAACTCTCTCATCTGTTCCCATAGGAAAGGTGCTCCAGCCCTCCAGTCATCCTCGTGCCCCTGCTCTGGAGACGTTCCAAAGGCTCAATATCCTTCCTGTGTTGGGGTCTCCAGAATTGGATGCAGTACTGCAGATGGGGGTCTCATGAGAGTGGAATAAAGGGGGAGGATCAACTCTCTTGACCTACTGGTCACTCTTCTCTTGATGCAGCCCAGGATGCAGTTGGCTTTCTGTGCTGTGAGCGAGCATTGCTGACGCATGGTGATTTTTTCATCGACCAACACCCCCAAGTCCTTCTTCTCAAGGTTGTTTTCAGTCTGTTCCCCACCCAGCCTGTGTGTGTGCAGGACCTTGCCCTTGTTGAATCTCAAGATTTTGGCCCTGGCCCAGCTCTCCAGCCTGTCCAGGTCCCTCTGGATGGCCTCCCTTTCCTCCAGTGTGTCCACCACACCACACAGCTACTTGTCATCTGTAAACTTGCTGAGGGGGAACAGCCCTAGTCCCGGTTAAACAGCCCTGGTCCCAGTACTGACCCTTGAGGGAAGTTTGATGACCAAGACATCGTGCGGGACAGTGTCAAATGCTTTACACAAGTCTAGACAGATGACGTTGCTTACTCTTGCCTTGCCTACATGTGCTGTAAAGCCATCATACAAGGCCATCAGATTAGTTAGGCAGGATGATGAAGGAAGTAGAACACCTCCCTTATGAGGAAAGGAGCTCTGTCTCTTTAGCTTGGAGAAGAGGAGGCTGAGGAGAGACCTCAGCCTGAGGGGAGACTTTACATATATGAGGGGTGGGTGTCAGGAGGATGGAGCCAAGCTCTTCTCAGGGTCATCTGGTGATAGGACAAGGGGCAATGGGTGCAAGCTGGAACTTAGCAGGTTCCATATCAATATCAGAAGGAACTTATTCACAGTGAGGGTAACGGAGCATTGGAACAGGCTGCTCAGGAGGGTTGTGGAGTCTCCTTCTCTGGAGACATTCAAGACCCGTCTGGAGATGTTCCTGTGCAACTCGGTCTAGGTGGTCCTGCTGTGACAGGGGGATTGGACTAGATGATCTTTCAACATCCCTTCCAATTCTAATGACTATGATTTGCCTCTGATGAAGCCATGTTGGTTATCAATCACCTCTTCTTTTTCCATAGGCCTCAGCAAGGCCTTTAGAAGTATCTGCTCCATGATCTTGCCAGATACAGAGGTGAGGCTCACTGGCATATAATTTTCAGGGTCTTCCTTTTTTCCCTTTTTAAAGATGGGGGTGATGTTTCCCTCTTGCTAGTCAGCAGTTGCTTCACCAGACTGCCATGATGGCTATGATGGCTATGATGGCTAATGGCTTGGCAACTTGAATCGCCAGTTCCCTCAAGGACCCGTGGGCTTGTGCAGGTTTAGGTTCTTCAAATGGTCTTGAACCTGATCTTCACTGAAAGTGGCTGGATCATCCTTCACCCTGTCTCTGTCTTTGCCTACTGGGACTTGGGTGGAGTGGATAGAGCCTTTGCTGGTGAAAACTGAGAGAAAGAAGTCATTAAGCACCTCAGCCTTCTCCATCTCACTTGTGACCAGGTCTCCTTTCTCCCCCTAGAAAGGCCTTATATCATTCCTTGTCTAGTCTTTCCTGAAGAGTCTTTAGCAANTGATGGCTAATGGCTTGGCAACTTGAATCGCCAGTTCCCTCAAGGACCCGTGGGCTTGTGCAGGTTTAGGTTCTTCAAATGGTCTTGAACCTGATCTTCACTGAAAGTGGCTGGATCATCCTTCACCCTGTCTCTGTCTTTGCCTACTGGGACTTGGGTGGAGTGGATAGAGCCTTTGCTGGTGAAAACTGAGAGAAAGAAGTCATTAAGCACCTCAGCCTTCTCCATCTCACTTGTGACCAGGTCTCCTTTCTCCCCCTAGAAAGGCCTTATATCATTCCTTGTCTAGTCTTTCCTGAAGAGTCTTTAGCAATTATCCCTACATTCCAGTCATGATAATCATTCCACCACGTTTCAGTGATACCAATGACATCATAACCCTGCAGGGTTATGCATAGACCCTGCATAGACCCATAACTCTTTCTGCTGGTTCCCCATGTCTGTGCATTAGTATCAAGGCATTCAAGACTGGCCCCAAGTGAAGCTGGTTTTACTGACCTGATGTGTTGTCTTCCACATCAGGTATTCTATTCCTGGCCTGTGGCTTATTTCCAGACCCAGGGTATCTATTAGTATATTTGGCCGTTGTGTAGAATGGATTGTGGATCCTGCCCCTAAACAAACCTAGTTTAAAGCCCTCCTCACTAGACTGGAAAGCTTGTGGCCCACAGCATCCTTTCCCTTTTCTGATAGATGCACCCCATCAGCCCTTAGAACACCAGTTTCTTAAAGGCATTCCCATAATTTACATAGCCTGTCCATAGCACCACTCCCTCAACCACTTACTGACTTGCCCTATTCTGTCAGCCCTTTCAAACCCCTTCACTTTAACTGGGAGACTTGATGAGAAGATAACCTGTGCTCCTGAATCCTTCATTGCTGGTCCTCGTAATCTCTCTTGATGTTCTTTAGGTTATGATGTCAGCAGCCTGTCAGGAAGAACAGGAAGGCAGCTTCACAAACTCTGAAGCTAAAGGGCTATAGGAAAATTATGACACCTTTTCAGCCTTTTTTAATTGGCCACAAGCACTGATCATGGCTGATGATCCAAAAGATTTCATACTGCTCTCCTCTTCTCAGATACCATAGTGACAAAAGACATAGGATGTAGAAAGCTGGGAACCTTTCAAGCGGTATCCAACAGGTCTTTCTCAGCCTTATGGAAGTACTTGAAGCAGTGAAGGAAGTCTCCTGCTGCCCCAGAGATGGTCTATTCTGTGCTTTGTCAGTAGGATCTTCTCTTTGAGGTGACAGTGGTTTGGATTGTTCTTAATGTAGTTCACAGTGCTCCTGCTTCTATCTTGTCATGTTCATTTGGGGCAAACACTAGGTTGGGAACAGGTTTAATCCCTTTTGTGTGTACATTAAGACAGTCCTTTCTGCATGCGTGTTGGTGAGAAGTCACCTCAATGACATTTGTAAGCAGCGTGATCACGGTGAAATGCCTATTTACAGCCAGATTTACTCTTTTTTAACAGGTCCATGCAGAGCAGCTTTTGCTTCTGGCAGGAACAGCTAAACACCCCCTCAGCAAATGCTAGAGCCAGTAGGCAGCCAACATCTCCACTGCCTTCAGAAGGTTCAGCTTGAGGTCCATAAGTGAGGTCCTGACGCCCACTGAGGAGGTGAAAGGCAGATTGCACGTGGTAACGTATATCCTAGGAGAAACTAAGTCTTGAGGTGTTTGACATTCTCTTGATGACGTGTCTCAGAGATGCAGCTGCAGTTGGTCCCTGATGTTAGACCAGGATGCTGTGGTAGTGTAAAAGATCAAATAAGGTCAGCTCAAACCTCTTGAGTGTGGTTTGCTCTGGAGGGAAAGGGGGTGGTGAGGTTGAAGAGATGGAATGGAAGAGTACTAAAGGGCTTTATGCCAAAGGGAAAGGCAGTCGTGACCCTTTAACTGTGGATACCCCCAAGCCAGGCAGAACGGGATGTTGGCATGGGAGGAGCAAGGATTATGTGAGTGTCATGTGTTTCCTTTCTCCACAGCTACCACTGGATGGGAGTAACATCAATCACCAAACACCACAGCTATGTGGTGTGGCCACGCAGGGAGAAGGAAAAGCATTGAACCTGATACTTGACACAATCCCAAACTTGGACCACCCATCCCAAAGAGGGATGTCACTGTTGGTTTCTCTACCATAGGCATTGCCCAGGAGGAGCTACCTTCTCAGTTGTTGCCCATAAGAAGAAGGCAGTGTTTTTGGAGTGACTGCATAAGCACCCGATTCTTGGAAAGAGTTGCTATCTCTAGGTTAAGAACTACTTAAAGGACCCCAATATCAGAAGCAAGACCTCCTCTACCAGCTTCCAGAAGACCCAGCTGCTACACAAGAGACTTAAGTTCCTGTGGGAACTCTTCTCAAACACAGCTCCTCATCATAACTTTTTCTGGCCTGGGGATACTGAAATACCCCAAATGCCTCCTCGTTCCCCATTTTAGGGTCTGTAGGGGGATCACTTGCACTGTTGTTATTGTACATTGTACATTGAGTTGACAGTGTCAGTTGAGTGCACGTCAGGTGCAGCGTGCAGAGGAGAATCTGGGCTCCCATGATTTGTCTCCTGTGTTGCTTTTAGGTGGTGATATTTGACTGATGGTTGCATGACTTGGCTGATGGTTGCAGGCATGTCTGGTTCTTGTTCAGGTTCTCTACCTCAGGCTGTCCACTTGCTCCACAGCACCATGTTCCTGTCTGGGCTGAGCATGCAGCTCGCAAAATTATCTTGTTAATATGTCTGAGAGTCCTCTCTAGAGATGTTAGGGTGCAATCTGCTTTCATTTCTGCTCAGACATAGGTGGTATGTGCTCCAAGGGAGCAATTTTGTTTTCCCTGCCTCAGTATAGAATGGGCTGGAAACACAGAGTGTTTATCTAGGTCTTATACAGGGACCCTTGCTGTGAATGAATGCTGAGAAGACTTCAGTAAAAATACTCTCTCCTGGATGATGCCTGTGTTTCTCCTCACCACACTAAAGGCCACCACCTGAATATGGGGGGCATGATTCTTCTTCAGATCCAGAAGTCTGTCCTTCATGAGACTATGAGAATGATCCTCCAGCTACCTAACGTGGAACAAAAGGACAACAGACATTTGATCACGGGATGGGGAAAAACTGAGGATGTTTGTCATTGCCATCTAATATTTTAGGAACCTGTGGAAATGAGGAGCATGGTTCTCTTGTCCCATGATCGCTTGGAGGGATTCTGCTGCAGAGGACAGACGTTTCCCAACCCTACTATTAGTCAGTGTGATGTTAGAGGAGATGATGCAGGCCCTGAAGCTCTTCACTGTACAACCCAGAAGATACCTTCCTTTTAGTCTTCAGCCAGCCAGGTCAGTCTTCACAAGGACTCAGGCCAAGGACCATACTTGTTCACAGGTGTTGCAGAGATTTCATGTTCTCAGAGAAAGGGAGGCACTATCCAAGCACTCTGTGGAAGAGGAATAAGCTGTTCCCAATTGTCCCAATTGTCTTAGCAACCACACAGAGCTCACATCAAAAGCGATATCCTGCCATGGCACTGAGTTGCATTGTCTGGGCCAGTGAGCCAAAAAGATCCCCAAACTCTCACTACCACATGCTGGTTCCACAGTACTTGCAACTACCATGGCCAGGATACGAGAACATCACAAACTCTTGGGCTTGGTGCAGTGCTGGGCTGTCTGTCACTCAGTCACTGGCAAACTTCCCAGTGAAGCAGGTTGGCTGGGTAGCAAGGGCCCTGGCGTAGGTCTGAAAAGTGCCCTGCTGAACCAGATTTGCTTGGTACTTGAAATGTCACAAAGGTTGGCGTGCAATGAGCAGGAGACTTGGAAGGAGACAGAGGGTCACATTAGCAGATGGAGACAAGAATAAACATCCTATGGCACCAACAGACACATGGCCGTCTCCTCCTGGGGCAGTTTGCCAGAGACAGCATGGCTCAGGCAGCTGTAGCAAAGCTCTGGAAAAGAGATATGCAACCGTGCTCAGATGAGACCATGTTATTAGAGCGGTGCCGGGGTTCAGAGATTATCATGTGCCGATGGAGAAAACCACCAGCTCTTGGGGTACTGCAGCTGTCACTCTGCAGAGCTCCCGTTGGCCAAGGTCCTCTGGTACACAAGCAGAGCTGGTGCAGTTTTCCAGCTCACGTAGTTTTGGTCTGTTTTATTGGGATGTGGGGCTAAACTGCAATGCTGTGTAGCTTGAGAAAAGTCTGTCTAGAGAATGGAAGAGTAGAAATAGTCTATTTTCCATTGGTACAGCCAAACCTCAGTGCTTTCAGTTTAAGTGAGCTTTCCCCTTTGCTGTTTAACCTACGTGTTGTTTGAAGGCCCTGCTCAGAATAAAGCTTCTCAAACCTAAATACTTCATCTCGCAATTCTTTCTCCACCTCTCCCCAGGTGATTTTTTTTTTTCCTTTTTCAATTTGCTTTTGGCTTTACTTCGTTCAAGCTTGGCAAAGAGCTCCTGGCATTTGTGGAAAGGTTTTGTAAGCCACAGTGTGGCACCTCTCTGCAAGGCAGCCCTACCCAGCCCTGCCTCTCCTGCTCCCACTTTGCTGGGGCTGACATTCCTTTTTTACCCACACCGGTGTAAAGGAGCAATGGGATAGGGGGATGGTGATCCTAGACAAAGAGGGGGAAAGAGTGGGGCTCTGAAGTAGTAATAAATTGGAAAAAAATTTAAAATGCTTTAGAAATGACCCAAATGCGTCATAAATTCTAGCATTTCTTGAGTGATTGTCAGTAAATCAAAAGTTCAATTGGAAAGAGGTTTGAAATGAAACTTCACTTCTTTTTTTCCCCTCAGAGTGCCAGTTTGACAGAAACACTGAAAACACTGAAATATTTATATTCTCATTTCTTCCAATTAACAGCTTGATCTTACAACGTGCATTAGCACCAAAATTAATATTATTTTTACACTAGGGAAAAAATGATTGTGTCTCCCTTTCTCCAAAGTAATGCAGCCTGATGTCCTACTTGTGACAGTATTGTGCTCTTGCCCAAATTCAAGTGTAACACAAACATAGTGTTAAGAAGCAACCGAAAGGAAGGCGTGACCAGTATCTGCCGTTTCTTCCGTTGCTTTGCTCTTGAAAACCAGCATTAGAATGAAACACGAAAACACTTCTTTTCCTGAATCATGTGTCAAAATGGAAATTTCAGTGAAGGGCATCTTGTCCAGGTGCTGTGCAGCAGCCATGGCACCTGCTGCCACAACACTGCTGTGCTTGCACCCCTTCAGTAGACCCCATCTCCATCCTCAGGAGTAGCGATGAGTGCTCTGGGGCTGCAGACCTGTTTGGAAAGCAGGACCCCTGAACTCCCTTTGTCCTATCTGGAAGCAAAAATTCTAGTAGAGAAGGTAAAGATCACAGCACTAAATTGATGGGATGGAGGAGTGGCACCGGGCAGCCCTGTTGAGCTAGTCCCAGCTGGAGAAGTCTATGCTAGGTACCACAGCGAGCACCACACAGCTAGTTTAGACTTGTAAAATTAGCACCAATAAAATTAATCTGGAAACTCTACCCTTAGCTCCTCTGCTCCTGCCAGTTTACCAGAGATAATGTAAAGACAAATACAGCTTTCAGGTGCCTGACAGAGAACTGTGAAGAGGAAGGCAGTAACAAGTCCATGGGGCATAACAAGAGGAATAATGGGTTTGAATTGTATGAGGCAAGATTTAGGCTCAACATTAAGAAAAGCTTCCATGGAAAGGAAAATGAAACCCCGTGATGGGTTGCCTGGGAAGTCTGGGTAAGTGCCTTCAGCTAAGTTTTGCTTTGAAAGAGCTGGGGATGTTTCAGACCACTCTTCTTGTGCCTTTTCCCACTCTCACTGAAAACCACTTAAAAGCTTAAAAAAATAAGTGTCAGAGCAGAGGAATGAGGAATGGTAGATGCTTCCTCATCCCTGCTCTAAAGACATTGTGCCAAGAGGACAAAAGTAAAAGAGACAAATCAAGCACAACTGGAGTGGGCACACAGGCGATTGCAGCAATTTGCCTGTGAAACATGCTCACAGCCCAGGCATGGATCAGGGTTTATGATTTGTGTTACTGAGCCCTGCTCATGCTTGGACAGAGATGACTTTTACATAGCTTCTGAAGTCTTGAGTTTTGAAGTCTCAAGGGATATTGACGGTAAAACACTTCAGAAATAGGAGAGGTCTGAGAAACTACAGGGCCCAGGAGCTGGGATCAGCACAGATGTATGGGTACAGAGCCTGTGTGCTCTGGCCTGACAGCTCAGAGATTGCCTCAGAGAGGTTAAGGCTTAGCAGGGTAGGAGTGAAATGCTGAGGAACATTCCCTAGCTGGACTTTACACAGCCTCACTGTGTTCTGGCAGTGATGGAAATGCAGCAAGAGGGGTGGGAGGGAAGCAAGGGGAGTGGACTATGAACCCTATACCCTGATGGGCAAAAAAGCAGAGAGGCAGCCCCAGACACTGTTCACCCAGGTTTGCTCTCCTCCTTGCCAGGCTGTGGTGTCTACCCTGGGATTTACAAGATGCTGAGCAAAATGTCACTGTAGTCTCAATTTCACCAGCACTGAATCCCAACAGAAGAGGGACAAGTTTCTGGTAACTCTTTGGCTCCCCTGGTCCAGCCCAGGGTATGGGACAAGAACAGCCCATAAAAGCAGGTCTATGGATGCTTTTTGCCTTTTCACTAGCATTGTGCAAGGAATGGGCTAAAATCCAGAGCAAAAAGATGTCTTGCAAGAGCAAGGGGAGGAGAGGAAAGGTTAACCCACTGCAGAGGCTGCAGCTGTAGGTATCTCAGCAAAAGCACCCAGCAGCTTTTTACATACAGTTGGAGCCAGAAGATCCTGACCTCTGGGTCCCGCACAAGCACCCAGCTACTCCACACATCCAGGTTACTGCAATGGGTCTGTGTGATAAGACAGAGTTCCACAGGTCTGAGCTGTTCTAGAGCTCAGAGCTGGCTGTGCTAGTTCCCAGCATCACCGTGGAGGCTCTCATCAGCTGGAGGCAGCTTGTTTATTTATCCAGTGATGGAGATGTTTCCACATCTGGCAGTTGAAAGGAGCTGCTCTGCCCTCCTGAGGGATCCATGCTGTCACTCAGGTGACATTTGTGACCAGGAGGTGCCATGTTACTCGGGGTGTAAGCAAGTGATGCCTCTGGTGTTGATAAGCCCGGCTCTGAAGGAGTTAAGAGTCTGACACTGAAATCCTGGGCTGCCCTATTTGATTTCTGTTTCCCTCCAGTGGAAAGCTCCTCTCATTTATGGGATGTTGACAGAACATTTCTCTTCCTCCTTAACATGAAAAGATTTGGGAGGTAAAGGATTAATCCTGTGTATAAGTCACAAGTTTGGCATGAAGTCTCTGCAGCTAACTTTGTTCTCAAAGTGCTTTTCTCAGCACTAGTGCTTTTGCTGGGAAGCAGTGTGAGGCAGGAGCACCAGTGCTGAGCAAACAGCTGGGAAATCTCCCTGGGCCTGGTCGCTCTTACTTGCTGCACAAGGAACAGACAGAGGCAGTGCCTTTGGAAAACCTCAAAGGCTGTTGAAGGAAACTAAGAACCTGGGATTCTGGTCAGTGTGAATTTGTCAGTCATCTTGGTGTGAGATGCCAGTAAACAAGGACTCAGAGAATAGTCTTTGAGATGCTTCCCGGCAACAGCATGGGCAGGTGCCTCTGGATATTCAGGAGAGAGAAACTGCCTCTGGCCCCATCCTCAGGCTCACCTCTGCACTAGTGGGAACCACCAATCCCCAGCAGGGCTGGAGTGATCTGCAGCCTTTAGCAGATTGCATTGTGCAGCATCTCCTCCCATCGCAGCGGTGCTGATGTCCTCACTTCAGACCTGGGGTGGTGGGGCCCAAGAGAGCTCTTATGGGCCCCTCACTCCCATCCCAGATCCACTTAAGATTCATTAATCAGTGTGCAAGCCATGCAGCCACACTGGCCTGGCAGGAAGGTCAGTTTTCTGAGCTACCGCAGCAAAGCCCAACTGCAGCTGCCAGCGTGGTGCTTGAAGCAGAACAGTCTCACCCAAAAACAGAGAGATCTGTGCCTCAGTGGGGCCTGAGGAAATTTCTTAACCGAGAAGTTGCTGAACTGGTGAGCACAGAGGCAGCACCCTGCAGGTTTAGAAATTCGTGGGGCTGTCTCATCAGTGATCCCCTTATGTTGATGGTGTCTGAGGGCAGGTGAAAGTCTTGCTTTGGAGGGAAAAATGAGTCTTCCCTTTCCCAGAGACTGTGTTGATTCATCTCTTTCTTTGTAGGCTGAGGTTTAAAGGGCACAGGGATGGCTGAAATGCCCTGCTTGCTGCCCAGCTCACTGCTGGGGAGCCCCCTCACTCTACAGGGTAAAATACCAGCTGTCTTCCCTGGCAGCCTTTCATGCTTTGTCTTGGGCAGGGAGGTTTATGCTAAAGGTTTTGGCTAATAACTATCAGGACAAATAAGTGTTGGACCTGCCAGGGTCAGGAAACAGGGAGTTCCATCCATTTTGAGAAAGGGGAGGAGGAGTAAGGAGTGTTTCCTCCTTTCTCTAGCAGGACACTGATGGTGCCCCATAGGTAGCAGGAAGGGTGTAAAGCAAGAGCTCCATGCTGTGCTAGGATGGGGAAGGCACAGCCTGGCTGGGCACAGTGAGTGATCCAGGGAATGACACCCTGTGCCTGGGGTCAGACAGCTTGACCACACAGGGCTGGCTAGCTGGAGGAACCTGCTCCAGTCCTTCAGCTGCTCTGTACCTTCTCCACTCTCACATTTCCAACCCCCACACAACAACCACTGCTCTGCAGCTCCTGAAAAAGGGGCAAACAAGCCACATTTGTGCTATCAGAGCCTTGAACTTTCTCCTTCACAGAAGCAGAAGGAAGTCACCTCTTTGTACAGAGCATCTGGAGCTGGGACAAAGATCCTAAAGCCCCAAAAGGTAGGGAGGACTCTCCCCCCAGCCTCTCTTTTGGCTCTCACCCAGGCTCAGAGAGCACTGCCCAGGGCAGGTCCCAGTCGACATCCTTTGCAGAAAGGCTGTTTGCCTACCACAGCTACATTCTCCAGAGAAGCCTGTTGCCTCAAGGATTATTCACAACTGACCTATGCAGGGACAGTAAGACCCTTTCAATCCCAGTGGAAACAAAATCAAAACCTCAGTTATCAGTCCAACAAAGCAAATACCAATCTGGGTCAATGAACATCCCACTGGCACACACCTTAGCTGGGCAGGTAGCTATTGAATGAGTGAAAAGCCATTCACTAGGCAAACGTTCTTATTGCAATCCTACAGACTTTCTTAATGCAATTAAACAGCTAATGAGACCTCTTAGTCCAGCCTGCTTTTCTCCCAGTATTTGCCCATCAGGGCACATCCCAGGTACACTGAGCTGAACCAGGGAAATTTCATTCCTTTGAGGCAGTTGATGGAGTCATAGAGGAGGGCCAGGGTTGGCAAGGAGGGTGCTCACAGGACCCTTTCCCTCCTGTGGCTCAGGGTTTCAGCTGCAGCTGCTGATTTCCCTGCTCTTTCTTGTATCCATGACTCCAGCCATGGATAGCTAATCTCTTCCTTAGGGTAAACCTCGATTTTATCAGTGCGAGCTATCTTTACACAAAATACTCATTGTAGGGACCTCAGAGTGTTCCTTCTGAGCTTCCCTGCCACCTAAACTGCGAGGCTGTGCCCACTACTGCTTAATGGCTATAACAGCAGTAAAGGAGGTGGATGCTGGAGCAGGGACCTCTGCTGTCTAATCTCAAGCACCATGAGCCACACAGGGCTCCAGCCTTTCCAGAAGGCAAGAAAATAAACCCATCTCCTTTAGCCTAAAACATCAAGCCAGTATTCACAGTTCAGCTGAGGGCACCCATTTGCTGTTCTTCCTGCAATGAGTCTCCTGTTTCTTCCAGTTTGGAGTCCTGGGCAATGGTTTTGGGGTTCAGTATAGATGTTCCAGTGCAACTGCCTTATTCTGAACAGAGCTGAGGCTGGTGTGGATGTGACTAGGCTTGCAAGTGTTTAAGCTCTTTAGGGAAATTGCAGGTCATGCTTGGCTGGTTTACAGCTGTAAACATCATAACGACAAAGAGCGTTGTAGTACTGTGTTCAGGTTGTACCTGCTCATACTAATATTGAGGGGCAGGCAGACTGCAGAGGAAATAAAATAAGAATTCACTCTTTTCTTTCTCACTTCTGACTGGTAGCAAAATCCTGCTATAGCCACTGTTTTTAGTCCAGCGCAAAGCACTGCAGCCAAAGCGATGGAGACACAAAATATGTTTGGAATGTTTGGAAGGCCTGTGGAAGGGCAGAGCCCCCCAGTACCCATCTTGCCCAGCATCTTGCAGCCAAAGTAAAGAAGGCAAGGGAAAGCTGAGGATTGCTTAGCTGCTACAGCCAGGTGGTGCTGCAGAAAGGGAACAGAGACCAGGGAGGTTCAGACAAGCTGCTAGGCTGAACCGTCAATACAGCCCAGCTGGGGGGCTGCAGTGGATTGCTGTCTCATCACTCGATGCCTTACTGTTTTCTGTGTGCCCAGCACATCAAGAGAGGGAATTTATTAAGCTTAAAGGTGACAGAAACCCTGTGGTTGTTAGCTGTTAAGGTACACGCTTACAAAGTCCTCTTTTTCCTATTCAGAGCATTTACTATTTATCTTCTCTAAAGAGTGTGCAGAATCAGGAACTGACTCGAGATGAGATAAAGACTGGGAAGATAATGAGCAACCCACCGCCAGCAGACATGTGTTCTCTCTCCTTTGCAGATCCTCAGGAAGACCTTGGAGCTTCCCCTGGTTAGAGGAGGATAAGCTCCTGAAACTGGCTGCACTATTTCTGGGAGTGGATCATATCGTTCCAGGCACCTTACACGATTTGTAGAAACTGAAAACCCGTGCAAATTGCACGGTAGCTACATCCAAGGGATTTGCAGAGCACGTTTAGCAACAGTGTTTACAAAGGCGAATGAACATGCACATCTGCTAGTAACTGCCCTTCAGGAAGCAGAGCACTAGCATCAACCAGCTGCGGAGCTCCATGCTACTGTCAGTTATGGCCATTGCTCTGCTAGATAGAAACACTGCTCCTGTAAGGAGACTCTTTGCTTTATCATGGACATAACTTGGCAGCCCCTGAGGCAACTTGGTCATCTTGACTCTTGAGATACTAAACACTAAGCCCACGAAGCAGCTTTTCCTGGGGTACAGTGAATCTTGGTGGAGCATCACAAAGAGCAGGGAACGAGAATGCTGGTCAGTCTAAAGCGGGCACATTCCATCTGCTTTCACTGCTGAGTTTTGACAGCAGTGCAAACTTTGCAGTAAGAGGTGACATCCCAAGAGGGAAAACAAAATGAGACATTTCAGGAGCATCCACCCCTCCACTGTGCTCTCTTCCTGTCTCTAAAACAAAAGCAGATCTTTGCACAAGGGCCCAGGGCTCAGGGCTTTGTGAAAACATGGAACCCTGCTGGGTGCTGACCCAAGAAAGGTGACAGCAGAGGCAGAGGACCGATGAAGGAGCCAGAGGCAGCTGCTAAGGGGATCCCTCTACTGAAAATCAGCAGATAATCAGCACATCTAATCATGCATGATGGGCTCCTATCTCCTCAGCACTTCAGAGCCAGCAAATCTCTGCACTCCTATTGATTTTCTGTCTGAATCCTTCGGGGAAGATGCTCACTGAAGACAAGGGCTCTCCCATTGGGCTGCAGGAGCAGGAGACAGGGCTCTTGCAGCTGAAGAAGCACCTCCTGCCCACACACTGTGGCACCACACACCTTCCATCCCAGGGGCAGCTGGGTCGCTCCCTTGCTGCATCCCAGGAATGTCTTGCTGTGAGATGTTTTGGCTGGGAAATCAACCCCATCCACAGAATCACTGGCTGGTTTGGGTTGGAAGGGACCTTTAAAGGTCGTCCAAGCCAACTGTGCTGCAGGGAGCAAACCTTCCTGGGATGTTTGGAGGGAGAAAGGCAATTCCTTCTTTCTCCTCTGGCAAAATATGAGAGAGCAATCCAGAAAAATCGCATCATTGGTAGAAATTGCCTTCTCTTTCATCTTTCATGAGGAAACACGGGAATGCCTTGCCGAGGTGCATATTAATGACAAGTTAAAGGAATGCAGCAGGGCCAGGGTACTACACGCAGCACCGGACCCACTGCCTGGGCTCCCCTGCGATTCAGCTCATCAGAGGTTACTTACAACAGCATCCTGTACTAGTATGGAAATAGCCTTTTCCTCCCCCATACTTGATGTTTCTGTGCTACCAGGGGTGTCTGGAGGCTGCCCTATACTGAAAGAGTGAGGGTAAATCATCGTGTGAGTGTCCCTTGCTATTGAAATGGAAATAGCCCTCAGCCATGATGCTTTTCTCACGGACCCAATGCATTTTCTAAGACATGATTGAAAGCACAAATGGTGTTTAATCCTACCACCAGAATTACTTGCATCCCTGTGCTCTAAGCACCCAGGAACAGCAAACTTGCAGCCATCTCTTTGAATTCAGCTTTTATGGGTTAGTGACTAGCGTGTGCATTCTCTACTCAATTATTTGTGTGTATCTGCTAAATAATCTGCACAAACTTCAGCTCTGGCAGTGAGTAATCAGCACAACAGCTGGCTTTGCCAGGGAAAAGGCCTGGAAGTGCACAATTCAGATTACATGGCTGCCAGCTCTAATGATTTTATTATGGATCCTGCAAAGCTTACTGCTTCCTTAGAGCATCAGCTCTTCTGAACTTGTGCTCCAGTGTCGTTCCAGAGCCCCACTCTGGTCTCTGAGTGGCAGAGGAGAGGTTGCAAACGTCACTGAACCAGCTAAAAGCCCAGCCAATAAATGAAAGGTACTTGTGTCCTTTCTTTTATATCTCCTGCCTTTAAGTCCAAATGCCAGATA
Organism: Upupa epops; assembly: GCA_013397515.1. NCBI lineage: Eukaryota > Metazoa > Chordata > Aves > Bucerotiformes > Upupidae > Upupa > Upupa epops. Next base: position 28,369 of record VZRI01005844.1, on the reverse strand, counting down.
AAGTCTCAACCCAGATAAGCACAGGCATATGTATGTACACGCACATTGCAACTGCCTGAGCACACTGAGCTGTCAGCAGCAGAGAGGGGTAGAGCTGAGCCTGCTGCCTGCCCACAAAGCATGCCAGATCCTCTGCTGATGTTGCAGCCCTCACCTGGAGCTGCTGGGTCCTCTGCTCCATGCCAGCACCTTGCTGAGTGTCTGCAGTGCTGTGATCAGTTCTCTAAGCAGCATCCTCACTGCAATGTTTCTGGCTCCAGATGGCTTTAAATGATTGAAGCCCAAAGTGATCAAAGTTCATGCCTAGAGACACTGCTGTCCCAGGGGTCTCTGTCCCAGAATTTTGGAGACACAGACAGAGCAAATATTTGGAAAACTCTTATGCAAACACCTGCAAACCTCACTACCTCCACCCCCTGCCAAGCATTAACATCCCTCTCTGAATCATCTCTGGTGCTACTCAAAGAAATTGTGAGGGCTGCATGAGAAGATGGGAGGGTAAGCAACAATTTGTGCTTTAATGCAAGCTAGTAATCACAGGATGTCTTCTGAATGTGCTTTGTGTGTCAGCAAAGCAAGGGACCCTTGCCCTGTGCTTCCCCAGCTGCCTGCCCAGCCCCTCTGAGAGAGCTTCAGCAAGTGGGGAAGAAGTCTGAGTGTTGTGGCTTTGATGTGCCACATCCATCACTGCTTCAATCAGGAGAGCTTGTGTAGATGCTGACAAGATGTTTTGTCTGTGAAACTGTTTAGCCTGATTTAAAACGCCGGGATGCTTCCAGGATGAACGACTGTCTGGAAACTGTTGTTATGGTAAAGAGGGGCAGGCAGCGGTGCTTATCAGAAGTGATGAGCGTCAGGAAGCCAGTCGGGTCAGAGGCTGTGTGTGGCCTGAGAGAGGCAGGGACACTGCTGATGCGGTCTGTGTCCAATACCGATGCAGCAAGGGTGGACACAAGAGGATGTTTTCTGCCACGATTGATGTAAAGGCGGTGCAGAAATGCTTTTGGGCCAAGACCCCGAAGTCCTTCGGCTTTGCCTGGGGACTGTACAGTGATCCAAGCTGAGCTGCCCCATGGGTGCAGGAGTGGCCAGAAGGGGTCAGCCTCCAGGGCCTCATCAAGTGCTGGAGAACTGTGAAGTAGCTCCTGGGTTTTGTCTCCTGGGAGAGGGGGGCTTTATATGCTCTTGGTTTCCAGTGCTTGTGCCCTGTGATGGCTGCTGGAAGTTAGCTGCTGCTTTAACCTGCAGCAAAGCAACAGCCAAGTCAGAGTGAGGGAGAGCCCTCGATCTGGTAGGTCAAGGAGCAAACAGCCCACCCAAAGTGGTCATGAGGAAATGAGCTGTTTGAGTCTTTTCCACTGGAGGAAGGAGCAGATAACTTTCCCTAGAAAGCCCAGGAAAAGGTGCTGGAAAAGGTGCTGTGATGGTTAAGGAAGGGTGGTTTTTCATCTGGTCTAAAAAGAAGTTAAATGCTGAAGGTGATGCAAAACTCATGTCCTGCAGCTGAGCTGTACCTTTACTAAAGCTGTTACACCTGCATTCAAGCTGCTGCATTCTACTTTGACAGTTGTGGATACTTCCCACTGCCTAGCTCCTTTCCCAAATACAAATAACCCCCAAAAGTTGTGCTGTGCCCCGTGAAATGGAGCCCAGCTGCACACAATAGTCCCGAGTGCAGCCCGGGCTGGGTTATACAGTGCCTCCTCTCCAGATCATCGGCATATTTTAACATCAGTTTGCACCGTTGTAACGAGTCAGAGGACACTTCCGCTTGGATCAACTCGAAGCTGTGAAGTACAGTTGGCTGTAGTCCGTGTCCCCTGCTCTCCACACTGAGAAGCTCCCTAGGAAAAACTGGATTACACAAAAATATATTTCTCTTTTCCAGATGGCAGAAGTTTTGCCCTTAGTGGCAGTGATAGAAATATTTGTCTCTCCATGGCCACAGCAATGACCTGAGGTTCACCAGGAGCTGTCACATCTTGGTGTTTCACTTGTTGAAGAGCTGAGGTTACGATGGGCTACCCTTATGCTTCCTACCTTCATGAGCTCCGTGGAGCTCAAAAATAACAAACTGCTGTCGTGGGTACCACAAAACCTTTCCCATCCATTAGCTAACCAACTCTTAAGACCCCATAATGTTGCTAAATGTTAACACAGCTATGGGTCTGCAAGTGTGTGTTGCAGCCCTGGGAACAGGAACTCCCGCTCTGCCTTGGTCAGAAAGAAAAAGGGGGATTTTCTGAAAACTAGAGGGATATTTTTAAAAACAAGCAGATGCACAAACTACAGTGTGGTCAGCCTTTGGAAGATCAGAGCAGAGATGAGGGATTGGACTAGCAGCATTTGTCAAGGTTAGGTAACTCCCAGCTTCCTCCAAAGGCTTCAGCTGAAGCTCAGAGATAGTCAATAACCTGCAGACAAACACAGCTGGCGAGGGTGTGGGAAAATCAGGTTTCATCTGGAACCAGATGATCTCTTGCTTCTGCTGTTTGTGGGCCACAGCTAACAGTGCTGCTTTGCAGTCAAGCCACACAGTCCTTCCAGGCTCAAGTGGAAATGTCATCAGCCCTAAAATCAGCAACACTATAATTGCTTTAAGTTTGTCATGAGGCAGATCCACTTTGCTGTCACCACTAGCATCATGAAGGTCATAGCAAGGCACAGGTGGATGATGAACTGCACTGGACTTGATCCTAAAAATTCCTTTTTCTGCCCTAGTGAAGCATGAGAAGTGCATTTTGAAAAACTCATGATAGACAAAGTACCTTTGGTCTGGGAGGCCAGCACTAGCTGCAGGAAGTGGAGCTGCTCTGAAGATGTAAAAGCCAGTGGCCCTATATCACTGATGATAGAACATCGCTGCTTTGCAGACGAGATCCTTGCTGGATGTAGAGCCAGTTTTTGCCAGAGAGTTCAAATACTTTTCCCATTCAGAGCAGATGAGACAACACAGAAATCAACATTCTTGGTGAAATGAAATTTCTCTTCATCTGCAATGAAACTTTCTGCTGAAATCACTCCCAAGTTTTCACTTTAGACTTGAAATGAGGAGGGAGATGGAAGGGTTTGGTTCACAGACCTAGACTTGGGGAGTACCTTGATCTGGGCTTGAACCTGCATTTCCTTTCCACGTGCTTCCCAGAAAAGTTTCTTTAAGGCTAAAATGAGACATTTTGATTGAAAAAGGAGCATTGCAAATATTCCATTTCAGCAGTTTCCACATCTCCACTTTGTTTTCTCAGCAACTGCTTCACTCACGATGGCAATTGTGAGCCCTGCACTTTCTGACCCAATGCCTTGCTGAAGTGCACACAGATCCCACAGTGGTGGAACAGCTCTACAAGGAAGGTGCATTTGCAGTGCAGCACGTTGCACAGATTTAACCCTGGCAATGGCAATAAAATCCTTTGAACACTGGTTAGGTGTAGGAGAAGGAATGAGTAAAGCTCATTTGTCCCTCTCCATCGATGAATTTTTCATCTTCTCTTCCAAGCCCGTTGGTGCTTGCAAAATGATTTTCTGGCACGTGTTCACTCAGTCAAAACTGCTGCTGGATTTCAAGTCACCACAAAGTAATGCCCAGCATTAGAGATGCAGAGGGGGATGTGCATGCCCTGGGTTATAACAGAAATCCCTGATTTTTATCTCATTTGGAAACACTTTGGCTATCGACCTTTTGTGCCTATCATCATCAGAGCTCTCAGAGTGGTTGGGAACTGTGGCTGATGAATTCCACTTGCCCCCACCCCTAGAAAATGCAGCAGAGAACATGTAGAGATGTAATAAAATAAACATTGTCCTGATAAAAGAAAAATTGCCTCAGTTTAAAGTCACAGACACAGATTTACACAAAACTTAAGGTTTCACACAGTTTGAAATCACAGGCTGAGGCACTGTGTCCCGGAAAACATCGGGGTTGACTGGTTTCTCGACACTTTTTTAAGACTACAAAGTTTAGTTGCCACTTTATAATAAAGGAAAAATAAAATCTGCTGCAGCATCTCCATAACAAACAGGGAAGGCTTCTCCTCTGTGCATCTCTGCCAGATCCCAGGCAGCCTGAGATGAAGACTCTTCTTATTTCAGCAAACCTTGGACATTGCCTGTGAACTGAGCAAACGGTTATCTGGCAGGAAAAATAGTGCTCTGTATCGGCTTACCCTGTCAAACAGTGGGATGAATTGAAATTAAAACTGTTCCTTTCCACAGCCCAGTGTTGAGAAGAAGTGGAATTTGCCTGTGGACATTGAGTAGGGAAGTGGAGGGGAGGCAAGCGGAGAAGTCTCCTAATGAGCAGCCAGGCTCTGTAAAAATTAGTAAGTATGGGTCGCGTTTATTGGCTGGACCCAAAGGGCTGTGGAAGTCATTGCAAATCTCATCACTGGCTTCTGTGTATGTCACGTTGGGTAGAAGAGGCACAAATTGACTTTGCAAGGTCAATGGGGAGGTATCGACCCGTACTGCTACATACCGAGCCCTGTGTTTACTGCTTCAGGATCAGAGGGCTGCCAAGTGAGCAGTTGCTAATGAGGAAGTGAGGCACTTTGGAGCTCTATCCTTCTATCTCCCTCCTAATTAATCCCCAGGATGAATTTTAAAGCTTATTTCCCTCTTTCTGAAAGTTTTCATTCCAGAGATGCCCTTTGCTGCACACCACACTGACTGCAAAAGGCTGTTTGGAGAAAGGCAGCAAAGAGGGTTGAAATTCTGATTCCTGAAAGTCAGTAAATAATGAAATGGTTTTGTCTTCAAATCACCAGCCTGTAAAGTGTGTATGTGGAGTGTCCAGGTGTTTGGGTAAGGATCTGTTTAGAACAAGCAAAGCTTGCCAACTGCAGAGAAAATCTGTTTTCCTCTAGCTGTGGGGTCATGGGCACTTCCTCATGTGTCATCAACAGCAGATTTTCTTCCTCAGATACAACCTGCCTAATAACCTGTGTTTATAGATGAATAAGAGTTAACTTGAGTCATAGCTATCAACCTGCTGTGGTTTAGGTGAGAGGTTTGCTCTTCATGCAGGGGAAACCACATGGCTATTAAAAATCGTCTCTGCAGATGGGTTCCAGGAGATGCCTTGCTGCCCCTCACTGTTTATTGCCTGCTGATAATCAGTGATTTTCTGAAAGCTTCTGGGAATGAGTGAGAAATGCTGTGTTTTGTTCAAACAGTGAGTTTTCCACTGACCTGGTTGCTAGGGGAAGCCTGAAATTCAACCCCAAGTATAACCTGAAAGTTCAAGCATGAGAAAACAAGAGAAGCAAATCAATATTCAACAGTTTTGTGTTATGAGGACATGACTGTTGCTGGCTGTAGGACCCTGTTTAGCAAGGGAATCTAAATCAAATTCAAGCATAACAACCAGTCCTCACTAAGAGTTCAACAGGCAAAGAAGCAACTCTGCTAGACAGACAACCACTTGTTGAACCCATCACCAAGAAGAAAAGGAAAAAATCCTCAAATCTGTAAAAGAATCAAAAAGGTAAAACAGAAACTGTATCACAGTGCCTTCACACACAGTCTGAGAGAAACAGGAGACAGCTAACACAGCGGGTTTGGGCCTTAAATGAGAGGTCTGGGGTAAGAGAGTGTACACTAACACTCATAACCAACAGCCACCACACACTCACACTTGCACCCCACTTTCCAGCTCAGCTCCCATCAGCTCAGGGCTCTTCTTT
>VZRI01005844.1:403-22024 GCA_013397515.1 Upupa epops | reverse complement strand
AAGATGATGAAGGAAGCAGAGCACCTCCCTTATGAGGAATGACTGAAGGAGTGAGGTCTCTTTAGCTTGGAGGAGAGGAGGCTGAGGGGTGACCTCATTCATGTCTATAAATATGTGAGGGGTGGGTGTCAGGAGGATGGAGCCAGGCTCTTCTCACAGTCATCTGGTGATAGGACAAGGGGCAATGGGTGCCAGCTGGAACAGAGGAGGTTCCATATCCATATCAGAAGGAACTTCTTCCCAGGGAGGGTAACAGAGCATTGGAACAGGCTGCACAAAGGGGTGTGGATCTTAAACTTCTGGAGAAGTTTAAGATCTGTCTGGATGAGTTCCTGTGCAACTTGGCCTAGATGATACTGCTGTGGCATGGGGATTGGACTAGGTTATCTTTCGAGATCCCTTCCAATCCCTAATGATTCTATGATTCTACAATTCTATTGCCCAGAGCCTTGGGAATAAGAAAGATCTGCTGACTGTACTTGGTGCAAAGCACAGGAGCTGAGCTGCCATCTGCTCAGTGCAAGGAGATCACTGGTTTGTTATGGGACTTGTGCTGGAAGGTTGCACATACTTTGTACTCCCCTCCTCAAAATAAAGGGATGCACTAGCTAAAGTTGTCATTTTGGTCAGCTAGAAAAAGAAATGGGAAAAAATGCTACAGTAGGAGCATTTCACACTCTGGTGCTGCAAGTGTAATAGAAACTATAATGGGATCTCCATCTCCTTGCCAAACTTCATGATTTGGCGTGATCCTCTCTCATCAATATGCAACTAATGGCTCGAGCCATTAAATTATCCCTGGTGCCTTTTCCTGCTGAGTAGAAGGAAAATGCTTGTAATGGCTGTTTTGGGGGTGTATGCCTGTTTGTCTGAAAGAACTTTGAGTTTAGAGGTGTCAGTGTTTCCAGATAAATTACACTTGCAATTTTCTGTGTGCATGGTCTCCTTCCCTGTAATTGTTGTCCTTGTGACAGAGGTAAGGGCATTCCCTGATAGCTGGCTGTCTCCCAGCCTTATTGCTATGCACCAACCCTGACTGGCTGGGGCACACAACGGCTTGGCACTCGTGTCTCCAGTGAGCTCCTCGCTGAAGATGATAGAGATTGACGTACTCCTAAGTGCAATGTGGTCATGTGTCCACCAGAGCTGGCATCCCAGAATTACTTGGCAAAGACCCAAAGCCATTCAGGAATTGGCAAAAGCTCTCAGCTGCTATTAACAAAGCTGCATGATGACAGTAGAACAAGAATTCCCATATTTTTCTCCAGTGAGTCATCCAAGTGCCTGCCTTGACTTAGGGCTGGATTCTTCTCTCTTTTGGGCAGGGAACACTCACCCACTATGTTCAGCCTCTCATTTCAAATTGTCTGGAAAGTTCCAGCAGGAGAAATGAAAAATGTTGGGTTTGATTTCGCTAACACAGACCTTTTTCAGTTACAAACGGCAGAGTGAGCCACCTCGACTGCAAAACAAATGCAACAAGCTTTCTGCATGTCTCTAAGTTAGTAATTTCAAGAGTAATGAAGTTGCCAGAGGAAAAAATAATATTGCACTGAATCTTCATCAGTCACAGAAAAACATCACATGTGTCAAAGAAAGTCTGAGGTAATAGATCTGACACAAACATACTCACACTTGTCAATCCAACTCCTACAATATCCAAGTGGTTGAACTACCTTGCTTAGTGACATTGTATGTTCCTACTGCAAAAAAATGAAGGGAAGGACAGATGTTTCTTCCTGTCTCCTGCAGAGGCAGAAATCACAGGATGCAGTTCAGAAATTGCGGGGTGGATTTCTGTGTCCCTTGTGAGGCTGGAGGTCAGACTGGAAGGTGATGATAGTATTTCCTTCTGGCCTTAAAAAGGCATCTGTGAAAATGCAATCAGAGCTTATGGGCCACGGTATCCATGTGCTCAGGAATTACTCATTTTAGCAGTAAAAAAGACATCACTGGGAAGAATAAACAAGCTGCATATTCTGGAGTCAGCAGCCAAGCCTGAAAATGGGAAAAGTATGATTGAGAGAGTTCAAACCTGCATAATTGCCTCACAAATCAAACAAAACGTATGGGCAATAACTCCAGTTTTAGGCAAATTCAGATGAGAAATCTGATTGCTGCTCTCTGCAGGTGAAAGACAGCACTTTGACAAAATGAGGGCTGGTTTTCCAAGTGATCCAAGTGCCAGAACTGCTCAGGAAGGTCAAACCCTTCCCACGTTTCAGCAGTTTGCTGCAGGTCAGGGTGAGATTGCCAGGGAGGACTCGAGCTGGTGCATCTTCTCTCATGGGGTAGAGTGACGTCCTTTGTGTGTGGTGAGCCAAGGCAGTTTATGGGCCATTTCATGGAAATTTGAGTGTATTTCTTAAAAGCATTCTATACACGTGCAAACCGTATTTCTTTCCAGAAAAGCAGCTTGAGGATTTATTAATGGTGCAGCTGATGAAAAGCTTCTCTATAAATAGCACCTAAGTGAAAATGGAGTTGGTGTTCAAATGTGTTCCAGAATATCCTGCACAAAATACCTTCCCCCAAATACTTTTTCAATAGGAGACAAAACATGTTTGTGTATAATAAGTCTTGTATAAATCTGCTGCCATCTTCCACGGGCAGATTCAGCCTCTGCCAGTATAACACAAGGGCCTAATGATTATCTGATGGTCTGGGCTTTACAGATCGTTCAGAACTGAGGGGTTCAGAACAATCCTGTGTATCAAAACAACCCAATGTTGATATAAAGCACAAATATTTGGAAATGTGTCTACAGCTGTGGGTGGAAGCAAGTGTTATACAGCCTGCTTGCAAGTGCCAGCCCTCAGCTCATTCTATTCCAACTCCGGTCTCTTTTTCCCCCACATTTCAGATGGCCAGAGTTATTTTCCTTCCCCTGGAGAGGAAAAGATGCTCTTTGTCACTAATCAGTAGGAGGGCTTGTCAGCCAGGCAGGAGAGACTCATTGTGTGGCTGGGCAGACGGGTTGCTCCAGCATCTTCATTTCTTAACTGAGGGGGTTGGTCCAGTGAAACAACACGAGCAGAGGTGGAGTTGTTTTTTATGCAGCAGCTGGGATGTGAGTGTGGGAAGCTAGAAGTGACAGATGGTTGTGGAACATGAAGGGCAGGGTTAAACTCCCTCAATGTGGTGCATGGTGCAAGGGTGAAGCTCCTTTTTTCCTTAATTTTATTAGAGGGATTAAGCAGAATTTAATTGGTGCTTTAGCCTTGAGCTGCCCTCAGTGTGGGAACTGCAGGGCAGCTACAGCCAGCACTGACTGCAAAGGCAGTGAGCTCCAGCCTCTCACCTTCATTGTCCTCTCAAAAGCAAGCAGACAAACACTGTTACTTAACTGCAGAGCCTCTACTGCCACAAGCAGTGCTGGGAGCCATCAGCCAGGAGAAAGATGTCAGGAACAGGAGGAGGCTGAAAAGGTTGGTCCAGCAGAATAACAAACTCCTCTGAGTAGAAGGATGCAAACCAGATCTAGGCTGTAAAATTCTCAGTCTTCCCCATCTGCCCGGTGCTGGTGGAAAGGACAGGCTGGCAGGAAAACCCCCCTGCTCTGAATACCCACATGAGGCCTTACTTGCACCTTTTTAGTGGCACTTCTAACACCTGAACTACTGGGCTATAATGGCAAGGAACAATCCTGTGCACAAGGACTCAAGGATACCCAGAGGTAACTTCTGCCTGGTCCCCAGCTTGGTTTTGGACCAACCCCAGGGAGTTTTTCTCATAGAAATTCAGAGTGCAGTTGAAGGAACATTTTCTATCACACTGTAGAGAGTAAGAATGAAGTTGTAACGACCTGTGCAGTTCCCCATCACAGCTTTGCTAGTGCCAGTGCAGCCCACAGGCCACTGCAAGGTGATGGCATGTGAGGACAGAACCAGATCTGCACAGAAAGTTGTTTTCCCCTGGGCTTCCCTTCGGCTGAGTAATTGCTTTGTGAGTTTGTCGTCTGCCGCTGCATGAAAAGAAGACTGGCCAAGCAGCTACTGAGCAGCTTCAGTGCCTCAGTCTGCCATGTGCCAAGCTGCATGGCTTCATCTGATGGCTCAGTTGCTCCATCTGTGAAATAGATAGAAGAGTGTTCCTCCATAACTTTCTGGGAGCTGTAGCCATGGAAAGCATTACATGGGCTTTACTGTTCTCGTTCAGGTATAGATGAGATTGGGAGCCTGTTAGCTCCCTGCTCCCAGGATTCAAACCCTCTGCAAGCAGGAGGAAGAAAAGCTCTTCTGGCAGAACACAGACTTGTGCTCTTCGTTGGCTGGTCTGTGCTCTGAAGGATTTCAGCAGATTTTATCCTTGAAGGCTATGTCCTGCAAGGACCAGGGTAAATATCCTGCTTTTCATGCATGTGCATGTTCTCTGCATGTTCTGGGATGCCTGGGGAGATGCTAAAGCCAGATAAAACACACACATTATGCTGAGTCCTTCCCAAGGTGCAGAGACATCTCAGGATACCCTGTGGGCATGAGGTACCCAATTAATGCCACAAGATCTCTAACATACCCTGTCTGACAGAGGCTTGCACATACCAGCCTGCATTTTCTGGGACCTTTAAACAGATCCATGCGGTGCCTGAACTGGGCAAGGCTTCTCCCTGGCAGTTTTTGTAAAACGTCTGTGAATTTGTAGGCTTGTTCCTGCATTTTGAATGTGTCAGCTGTACACGTCCACTCAGCCAGAGCCCTTTACCTAACACTCCGGTATTAGAGTTCTTACTTTTATTACCAACTCTTCAGTCATGGAATCAATTTCAAGGCTGCCACTATACATGCCAACTGACACTATACCCCTCTGGGCTGATTTCCTTTTGGAGATTTGCATGTACTAAGAGTTTTTCAAGCAAAGACCCAAAAGGCTCAGAGACCAGTGATGCCTTTAGGAGACTTAGTGGGAAATGCATGAGTTTTGTGCTGTGTCAGGGTTATAGACCTGGCAGTACAGTAGCCCAGGTACCTGCACTGTCCCATTGGATTGATGCTTTTGTTTAACTGCCCTTTCACACCTCAAGCCTCCCTCATGGCATTGCTCCCAACACTCCAGAACTTCCACTGAAGTTCTCTCAGGGCTGTGCTGGCCACTGGAGGCTGCAAGGCAGCAGCGAAACTGTCTTGATTTAATTGACCTGGTAGCTTTGATTCTGATCCTGACAAGAGGCTACTGTGATGAACCAGAAGAGTCTTCTGCAAGTACATTTTATCTCAGAAGAGCACCTAAGGGCTTCCACCTGTCCCAGCACTGACTTTGAAAGCAGATACCTTCCTGGCTGGCAGAAATTGCTCCCAGTAATAGACTTTCATAGCCGCTTTTCAAAGACAGTATGTCTCGCATCCCACTGAGTGATTCTGCAGAGGGCTTCATCACCAGGGAAGACCTGGAAATGATTGATAACTCCCTAGGGAGCAATGGAGGAGTGGCAGTGAGCTATGAGCAGCCAAGAAAAGATTGCATGTCTGAAATCTGGTACCAGCTGCAAGTCTTGAAGAAAACCAGCCCAAGACTTTCCTCTCTGGTGGGTGCATCTTTTCTATGTTGTGTCCAGCCGAACAGACAGGAGTGCAGAATTCAGCTCACCTTCATTCCTTCCCTAATGAGCTAGCAGGATGGTGTTTAGATGGCCCACATGGGCTGTGTTGTCTTCAGCACAGACAAGCTTCATCCAGGTTTTATCAAGTGGAGTCCATTGTGTTGTGGAGTTGATAAAGAGCTCTGGGTACAGTGAAATAGTTCTGCCAAGGTAGCAACAATCTTCCTCCAGATACATATTACTGGGCTATTGAAAATGCCAGAGGCGAGTTGTGTTGTGAAAGGGCAAGAGGCCAATTGCTTTCATCTGTCTGAAATTCACTCTCAGAACCTGTTACTACATCACATGTGGTGTTATCCTGGCTGAGTAAATTCAGCCCACCCCTGGCCAAGTGCCACTACATCAACCTTGCCGACATTTTCATTCCCACTTCCAGCAGCTTTAGCTGGCAGTAGACCTTCTGACTTCCTCCCACTCAAGTCTTAAAAACTTTGGTCGATTCTCTCTGTGCAAAACATTTTGATCTTCTTTCACTGCTCAAGGAAACAAATTGTGGCTGGAACATGACTGCAAAAGCTGAACAGCCACCTCCAGTGCACTTTGGCTGTTTATTCCATTTTCTCAGCCAGCACCACTTGCAGACGGAGAACAAGCCAAGAGGGACTGAAGAATGAGTTGGTTGAGGCCTTTACTGTTTCTCTGTATCACCTCCAATGACTGGTCAGCCAGAGCTGTAGGAAAGGGTCCTTGAATGGCTGCAGGAGCTGCTGTAACAGAGAGGCATGTATTTCTTCCCTTTCAGGCTAACTATTGACTATGCTGAGACTCATACCACTGCTAAGTTATTCAGGAAATCCAACCCTCTTTCTCCAATCCTTCCTCCAATCTCATAAATTTCTCCTCCAAACTATAACGGGTGACAAGAGAAGAACATCAACAGCAGCTGGTGGGCTCCTATCATTCTGCTGTCTTTATTTCCTGTACAACACCAGGCACTTCTTGCCTGCTTTGTCTGTCCTATTTCACACATCTCCCTCAAAACGCAATGAATTGTGTCCTGTGGGTGCCTGTTTTTCTCCACTGTCTATCAAGGATAACTTGTTCAGACCCATTTATCAACACTGAGGACAATTACATTTGGGCAAAGAATATCAGTTCAGAGTGTCTAAGGGGTGAGACTCATCTCATCACACTTCAGGTGTCCAAAGGACGGGTATCAATGGCTAAGCCAAGGCATCTGGACTTTCTTCTTCCTTGACACAGACAACTCATGCTCAGATGTTCCAAGAAGACGGTGAGTAATTTATCTTCTGGCTATAAAAGCAGTCAAGATGGCTAGCTGAGATGTCAATACACACTTTGCAGACTGGGTTTTAGCTGAAGTGCCTCACATTTGCAGAGCAATGACTGAGCCCAGGTCTGTGGTCACACACTGTCAGTTGCCAGCAGCTCGTCTGGCTCTGCTCTGCTACTGATGGTTTAGAGAGAAAATGTTGACCATCTGATGTCCTTCTGAACCTGATGACTAAGCTTCCTCAGACTCTAGAAACAGTAAAACCAAAACCCAACCCTCCTTTAGACTCACAACACTTTAGCGACAAATAGATCCCTCACATCGGGCACCCACATCTCCAAACAAGCATAGAGCTCAGTCAGGAAGAAACCAGCCTCTGAGTAGGCTGCTGGGGGAGGACTGAGGATACAGAGGAAGTTGATGTTGGCTGTTACCTTAGCAACAATCTCCATCTGGTAGGAATATGAAGCAGGCGGCCTGACCCCTGGCAAAGATGTTTGAATGTTTAATGATTTAAATAACTGAATAAGTCTAAGGTGTTATGAAAAAGAGCAGCATGTAGCTCCAGTTGAACGTCACTTGTAACCGTAGTGGTGAAGTCAATGAGGTGTTGTTTCACATGCCTAGATTTTGGCAAAGAAGGTGACACAAAAGCACCCGCAAGACACTGTGCTTGAAAGAAAATAGGCCTGATTTAGTCTACATGACTAAATTTATGTTATTCTAACTCCAAAGAGAATGCAGTCAGTGTTTCTTTCTGAAGGGAGACTAGGTATCTTAGGGTATTGTTAATATAGTAGCAGCAAGCTGTTATACAGCATTGTTCCACAGATATCAGTACCCACCAATGCCGCAGAAGCGGGGGTACAATTCCACTTGCATTTCACCTCATAATGTATTTTAAATCCTTTTAATTGTTATTTTTTTACTGTGAGTTTTGGTGTGGCTGCATAATTTTAGATTGATGGCCTGGAGAGTTTGGGTCAGCCTTGAGCTTGCTTCACGAACAGTTTGGAGTAGCCCCTTTTTGGCTGACATCTTGTTATGAAGTGATAGACAAAGTTGGTACTGGACTGCCTGCTGTAGTGCTCCTAATACCCAAAGTGTCAATACTCCCTGATGAAAGAAGCTGAAATAGCTATTTCTCTTTGCTACCTCTTGACAAGCCTCAGCGTGGCCAGCAATGAGCTCTTGTGGCCAAGAGTGCCAACAGCATCCTCAGGGAATCAGAAGGGGGGGTGGTTAGCAGACCGAGGTAGGTTCTTCTCCCCCTCTACTCTGCACTACTGAGACCACATCTGGAGAATTGTATGCAGTTCTGAGCCACTCAGTTCAAGAAGGACACAGAGCTGCTGGAGGGTGTCCAGTGTAGAGCAACAAAGATGATGAAGGAAATAGAACAGCTCCTTCATAAGGAAAGGCTGAGGGAGCGAGGTCTCTTTACCTTGAAGAGGAGGCTGAGGTGACCTCATTCATGTCTATAAAGATGTGAGGGGTGGGTGTTAGGAGGATGGAGCCAGGCTCTTCTCACAGTCATCTGGTGATAGGACAAGGGGCAAGGGGTGCAAGTTGGAACAGAGGAGGTTCCATATCAATATCAGAAGGAACTTATTCACAGTGAGGGTAACAGAGCATTGGAACAGGCTGCACAAAGGGGTGTGGAGTCTCCTTCTCTGGAGATGTTCAAGCTCTGCCTGGATGTGTTCCTGTGCAAATTGGTCTAGGTGATACTGCTGTGGCAGGGGGATTCTACTAGATGATCTTTCCAGGTCCCTTCTGATCCCTAATGATTCTATGATTCTATGGTTGAAGAAGGAAAGACCTTCATTACTTAACCATTTAATGCTGGCTGGGTCTGCCTGGTTAACTCACGGAGATGGCTTCTTTCAGGATGCCTCGATCTGCTTCAAAGATCCCTGGCTCTGGAGCTGTCAGTGATGACTGCTGCAGTGTTCTCATGATAAAAAGCACTGGGATTAAATGGAAAAAAGAAGCAGAGATGACAGTCAAGCTGTTGTCTGACCTACTCTGTGTTGTGCAGTGAGCAAAAGGTGAGAAGACTGAAATAGTTCTTAAGCTCAGAGAAGAAGCCAGTTGCCACCCCTTAGTCCTTGATTTCTTTAAGTCTATTTATTGCATCTGTGGTTCAGACCCTGCTTGCTGGAAGCTGTCCTGGTCCCATTCACTGATGAGGCGTGTGACACCTCCCTCACCAGTGCTTGAGGTTCGAGAAGCTGGTATGGTTTGTAGTGGTTGAATTATTTCTTTTGTTCGCTGAAAGCTTGTTTTGCCTTTTAATATTTTGATAAAGCACAAAGATTTGTGTGCGGGAGAGGTCACTGTCACAGGTTGTTTTATATAACTGAAAGGTTATTCATCTGGCAGAGCCATGCCTTGCCCTCCCCATGTACCCCAAGGCTCCTTGGAGATTCATCAGTTACTGCCTTTAATAGGAGGGGAGGCAAGATGTCAGGAGCCTTATCAATGTGATGATAAATTGAAGCCTTGGGAAGCTTGAAAGCCGATGCAGGGGTCTGATTTTGCATCTTACAACTTTAAGAAACACAACGCCTGTGCTTGCAGAAAGCTGGTGAAAGGCTTTTGGGGTCTGAAGGGAAAAGAGATTTTGGTGGAAAACAAAACTACTCTGGCATAACAAGGTGGGATGAGCTGTGGAGAGCTGGGGTTACTGCCAGCGGAGAAGCACAAGTGAGGCTGCTGGGCAAAACATCCCACCTCCATGCTGTGCACCCAGTTCTTGCCTTTGTGGCAACTGTTGTTAGAGGGTTGCTTGTCAGGGCCCTGTTCTGATGTGAAACTCAGAAATCAGGTATTCTGGATGAAGATTTGGCCACTGTTTCTCTGGCTGTAAGTAAAGCAAGGAATGGTGTCCTTAGGGGTGTCTTTCCTACTCCTGCCTGCTTTGCCTAAGGACAGGCCAAGTTCTAGCCTTAAAACTGGGTGTTTGGGAGTTCTGGGGAACCTCACTTACACAGAAGTCTGGCCTGAATCACTCAGTTCTGAATTGCTCATGCTATTCATAGAATTGGCCACAGATCAGTAGGAAAACGCACACACAACACATCCACACGGAGTCTAGATTTTGCAGTGTATTTTAAGGTTACCTCTGAGTTCTCTGTTAGTATTTCTAGAAAACAGCACAATCAGATAAAAATCCAGATATCTTGAAGATCTTGTGACCTGGAAAACTTTTGTAAAAAGGGTGGAGTTCTTGTTTTGCTTGTAAAAAAGGAGCCAGTTCAGGAGAGATTTTGTGTTTTTAACAAGGCTCAGAAAATGGTGATGTTTTTGTGTAGGGATGGACACAAAGGCAAATGTAAGCTGAAAAGAGATAAATGAACTAAAAGCCTGGATCTCATGTGTTCCATAGAGAAAGCTCTGTAAATTCAAATGAAAACCCTCTTTGCCTCATTCCTTTTTACTAACCCTGTCCTTGGAAGTCTTTGGCCAAAGCGATAAAAGATTGCCACATCTGCATAATTAATATTGCAGTGTCAAGGGCTTGAAGCTGGGAGGGCACAGCGCCATGTGCAAACCACGGAGTGCTCCAAAGACTTGTTTTCTGAATGCTTCCAGGGCAGGAACTCAGTGGGGACTCCCACAGCCCAGCTGAGTGCTCCAGTGCTCAGGCTGTTCAGCATTCTGGGATGGACTGGTCGTTTTCTGTTCGTAATGAAGTTTTTCAAAACCTTCCGACTCTTCTGATGCAAAATGAAAAACAATTTGCAAATCTCAGATAGTTCCACAATTCATCTTTCCCAGCCATGCCAGATTCCCAGAGTGTGTAATTAATTTTTTCAGTGGGATACCTGGGTTTCTTACCAAGGTTTGCTTCTTGGTTACTCTGCATCTGTAAGTCTCTACTTCTGCCCTACTCTCCATGGATAAACATGAGGAGGGCAAAGACCAAGCTTCTGACCCAGTCCTGCTGCCTGTTCCTGGGGGATAAACCTCCAGCTTGTGATGAAGGATTCCAGCTGTGATGTCCCTTTCCCAAATTTCAGCAGCCTTGCGGTTTTTGCAGCCCAATCCCTCAAGCGCTGCTGGATGTGACCGTCAGTTCAGGAGGGTTGTCTGTTCTCAGCTGGACACCATGTTGCCTGCCAATTCATCCTGCTTCATGGGTGGCTCACATGTTAGCATCCGGTTAACAAACTCTTCCAGGAATCTTGCACATTTGCTGCTGTTGTAAGACCAGACGAAACATCCTTGTGGAAATGAAATGCTGCATGTGTGTTTGAGTTAGCCTGTGTGCCATAGGAATGGAAATCTGGGGACCTAACAGAAATTAAATGCCTGGCTCCATGGCTGCTACGGAACAGAAGGATGCTGGCCCACAATAGTTATTTCATTCCCAGATGAGGAAGAGATGCTCAAGCTGCAACAAAACTTTTGTTTGTTTTGGCACACTCCATCCTTTCAGCAAAGTGGACAGGCACTTCTACGCAATTAGTTGTTTTGATTTTCTATATGAAACCACGTTGTCTTCAGCAGATCATGTTTTATTCTCAGTAGGTAAAAATAATGGAAAGGAATCGCTGCAGATGAAGTGGAGGTTCCCATCTTCCTTGCAACCCAGTGTCCGAAAATCAGCAAGACAATTCAGAATCAGAAGCAATGGTGTCAGGCTTGGCAGACAGTTTTATGCTTAAAAGGGGTGAGGACTTTCATCCCATCTCCGCTCAGTCATGTCTCTCTACAGGGAACACCAGCCACACTAGGTAATGAAGGGAGGAGATGGAGGAGAAGCGTCACTGCTTCTTCCTCCTGTTCAGTAATGGATAAGGATTTGGAAACTGATGAAAGGCTTGTGTTAGACATGACATATAGATATCAAACCTGCTGTTTTATCTCCTGTAAGTACAATGACCTCTGGTCAGATGATCAGCTATAGTACTTGCAGTATTTGCTCTGGAATTAGAGAATTTGCAGGCTACAAAGCACAGTACATGCTTTGGTAAATCAAACCAGCCTGAAAACAACATCAAGTATTACAAAGCCAAGAGCAAGAACAGGAGACAGGGACCCTGACTCACAAAATATAACATTCTTGGATGGTTTAATGGGTCTCATCTTTCATTCCTTCTTCTCCCTGGATTTTGGTCCATTGATGTTTCTCCCAAGTCCGTGTTGTCTCATCCAAGATGAGGAGATTTATCAGATGGATGAAGGGAGGTGTATGTGTCCCGTTGTGCAGGCATCTCTCTGTGACCACAGACAGGTTGTAGCTCTACAGCTCGGTACAACCTTCCAAGTCTTCCTGTGCATGTCCCACACTGTGTGAACCCTGCTCAGACACTGCAGATGAGGAGGTAAGTGCTGTACCAACCTGTGTTTGAGTTTTACCCTGCTCTGGGTGCTGCCTGCTGCAGATGCAAACCTCATTCCTCAAACTCAAAATTAATTTGAATTGAATTTGAATCTAGATTTGTTGGAGAGAGGATAGAAACTATTTACTCCCCTTGCCTCTGTTCTTGCAAATGTGTCTTTGTATTTTCATTCTCCTTGAATGCTTGGCAAGAGTGCATTTTGGACATGCTAAATGTTGCTAGCAGTTGCAGGTAGCAGGACAATTTGCTATTGCCTTGCAAATGGAGCTGCTTTCTGTCCCCTCCTGGAGGGGGATCAGCAAGGAATGGCTGAATGGTGGGCAGGGAGTGACTCAGGTGTGGCTCATGTTCTCTCAGCCAGATTATTCCATTTAACATTCTAACAAGTCTTGGTAAAGCGGTCACAAGTGAGTCCAGTTCAGAGAGCACATGTGTAGAACAGAATTTATAATCACTGTCTTAACTGTAGATGTGCTTTAAGTCTTTCATGTTAGTATGTAATGGCTATTCTTCACATACCGTCTCAGAAATCCTTTAGGAATGCCTGGCTACAATGGGAGAGGCTCATGAAACACCTCAGCACTGGGAAATGCATTTTCAGGATCCTGTTGCTCACTCAGTAGGTCATTACAATGTCTTGATGCCTCAGTTTACCTGTCTGAACAGCAAGGTGTTCCAGACAAGGCAATGAGACTCTTTGCTTATGGAGTTGTGCAGAGCTAGAAATGACACTGGCTGAGATCCAGCAGTGCTGATCAGATCGACTTGTACACCAGAGATGTTAATGTTTTCAAAGAGTGCTTTTTCTGAGTGGTGAGTGCCCAAGATGCATTGAAATAATGAAATAAAACACCAAAAAGGCAGTTACACTATTACTTTCACTTGTCACTGTCATCAATTAAAGGCTGGTGTCAGTGGAAGTTCTGCCAGGACAATGAACTAAAGCAGGCCCTATAAAATTTGATTTCTTCGTCCTCCTTCTTGCTTTCCATCAGCTATTTAACAGCTGGTGAAAGTGAACATGCTGTTCATCTCCACTGCTGTCCCAAAATGTGCTTGAGGCTGCCTAATGTGGTCTACAGTGTTAACTCAACGTGGTTTGTTAAGTGAAGAAGCCCAGGGAACTGGGGGTGCCTCTTCCCTATTCACTTGCTCTGGCATGGTTCCCCAGATGATGAGCACAGGGGAAGATCACCCCTCTCAGTGAGTGTGAACGACTGAGGTGGAGTAGTCCCAGCACTCCCACGCTGGCACTGGGATCGTGGCTGCAGAAGAAAAGCCGCTGTCGCCACGGACACCAAACCAAGGAGGACTAACCAGAAAATATCAATGAGGCAAAATGGCAGTGACTCAAAACTAAATTGTCATGTGATCTTTAAAGGAGAGCAGTGAATCATCTCTAGGTTGTGACAGATGAGGTGATCTCTGACTGCAGGGAAGCTTTGGCTTCAGGGAAACCCAAGGGATAATTTGCAGCCTTCATTATTAATAACTGTAGTGATAGAGTCCCAAGGTGTTCAGATGCTGGATAAAGAGAAAGCTAAGCCAGTATCAGGTCCTATGAGTATTGCTGTCTGAGCATGAGGCAAGGAACTAAGAGGGGCTGGAAAGCCTTAGATCAAGAAGATCATAGAATCACAGACTGGGTTGCAAGGGACCTCAGAAGCACCTAGTCCAGCCCCGTGCCATGGGCAGTGACACCTCTCACCAGACCAGGTTGCCCAGAGCCCCATCCAACCTGGACTTGGACACTGCCAGGGATGGAGCAGCCACAACCTCCTTGGGCAACCTGTTCCAGGGCCTCAGCCCCCTCACAGGGAGCAATTCTTCCTGATCTTAAAGTTCCAGATTACTTAGCCCTGACACACTCAGCACCAAAGTTGAACTCAGGCAGGGGCACATCCACAGCCCCTGGGAGCAGTGTTGTGTCAGGTACTGAAGTTGCAGGGATGGAGGAAGGCTGCTGCTTTATGTCCTGCCTTGCCTAGTCCATATGTGCAGTGTTTGCTATGAAGTCTCACAGCCCCTGTGCCCCTGGGAGTTAAAACTCACAACAAGATCGTTCAGCCCCCAACCACTGCCATGGGACAGCTGTGATTTGGGAGGAAAATGCACTCTGCTCTCCCAAAACCTAACAAAGACCTTACAAGTTACCCCATTTAGCATTGTAGAGGGGAATTTTCTCATCAGTTTTCAAATCAGAATCTACTCAAGTCCCAGAGCTAATCAGACACTCATTTACTGCCTGATTTTGATCCGTAATTTTCAAAAGCACATGCACAGGCTGGCCTGTAATGGCAGTGCCTTCACGTTCTCTGGTTCTCTGAATACATCTGATGACATTAGTCAGACTGCCAAAGCAATTGTCAGACAGAAAGGGCAACCTCAGCAGAGCCAAGAGTGTTGCTTGGGGGAACTGCAGTAGGAGAAACTCTCCAGCTGATGCAAGGTTTAGTTGTACCAAGCCCCGCACAAGCAGGTACTCTGCAAACACTTGGTAATGTTTCTGCTTCTCTTGGAATACTTAAATGGCCTTAATTTTCAAAGTCATGCCGTACCTATGTCCTCAATGATCAAGGAAAGCATCTCAGAATGCAATTTCCTATGAGATGTGATTGAGCAGAGACAGGGTCTGACAGATTAAAGGCCTTGTGTTGTGAAAGAGAGGGGAACATAGAGAAGTCTCTTCTGCAGCGTGCATAGCCTGCAGGTACAGTTCAATGCTCTCTCAACGTGTCAGCAGGAGTGAGGGGGAAGGAACTGATTCCTAAGGTACACATCGAGTTTTAGATCAGTTCTCTGAGATTCCCTTCCAGGAAATCTCATGAGAACAACACATTGAGAAGATTTACAGTCAAGGAGAAGAACAACACAAATATTTTTGTGGCAATGTGGCTGCTCCTTTTCCCCAACTTTCAGGATGAAAACAGACTTAGAAAAAGAAGGGAAAAAAACCCCTCCAGTCTTTTGTTACCCAATTCCAGATGAGGAATTTCCATATGCCAATGATGGCTTACACCCTCTCCCCTTTGACCCTCTCTGTACCTCTCAGCAGAGGTGACTGCCAGCCTGGGCAGAGCTGTCTGCTCATGGGGATGATTTGTTTTCCCTAGAACAGGTACACACGTGCTCGCCCCAGCGAAAGTGGCAGACAGAACAGCTATTCACCATCAGACAGCTGTGCTAGGATTTTGAGTCTATGTTGGTGTTGTTGGCTCTAACAGATGCACTGTCTGGACACCTAGTCATATTGAAAACGTTTTTTTTCCTGATCCAGATCTGCTTTTCAGGCAGTCAATGGGACACAATTCTCCACCTGTACTGGGAGCAGGTCTGGACCCCTCGGTTCACAAAAGAGATTGAGGGGCTGGGGCAGGTCTAGAGAAGCAACCAGGCTGTGGAAGGGACTGGAGGGACAGGCTGATGAGGAGAGGCTGACAGATCTGGGTGTGTTTAGCCTGGAGAAGAGGAGAAGGTTCCCCTGAGGGGGGCCTCCTCCCTCTCTCCAGCTCCCAGAAGGGAAGCTGTAGTCAGGTGGGGGTCTGGCTCTTCTCCCAGGCAATTAATGCTAGAAAGAGAGGGCAGGGCCTGAAGCTGCCAGCAGAGGGTTAGGTTGGATGTTAGGAAACCCTTCCTCATGAAAGGGGAATCAGAGCCTGGAATGCACTGCCCAGGGCAGAGGTGGAGTCCCCACCCCTGGAGGTGTTGAAGGACAGCCTGGATGTGGCCCTTAATGCCCTCATGTTAGGTCCTGGACTGGGCTGGATGAACCCGGAGGGCTTTTCCAGCCTCAATCATTCTAGGATCCTGTGATTCTGTAATGTATGTATTAAACCAGCTGTGGTCATTCTGTTTGCCAGTCATTCTGTTTGCCAGGTAGGCTCTCAAATGACCCTTGAACAGCTTTATGATTGCTGTGTTGCGGTTGCTGGCTGTTAGGAGGAGGATTGTTTTTGCTGTGAGCAGGAAGTTAGTTCGCACTATATGGTAATTAATGCCAAATAAATCCGACTGCAATCAGGGATGTTCTGATTGCAGCCTAGTGGGATTGCTGGATGTCCTTTTTAACCATGACATCATGGAACCTGATTTTGACACCTTTAGAAGTAAGAGATCCAGATGGGAACCGAGGGTGGTGGAAGTACTCATGTCCAGATAAACCTAGAGAAGAAGACTACTCAAACCAGTCTGCCCATTCCTACTCACATGCAGAGATGGAGTATCTGAGGAAAGAATTTAGAGGACAAATTCACAGATTCTGATTCACAGTCACTGAATTTACAGAGAGGGCTAAGATAAATTCTCCCTGTCAGCATTTCCAACAGAAAAATGTTTAAGAAATGTCAATGTCAAACAAGTTTCAAGATTATGTAGAGCGAGCCACACCATCCTTTTTTGCCTTAAATTTTTCAGACTGTCTCTGCTTGTAAAGCTAACATAGAAGAGACTGCTTTAGGATAGTTCTCATCATAAGGAATGAAGGGTTCAAATTACCAGCAAAACTGTTTTGAAAGAGTCTCAGATTTCACATAAAAAGAGGCAGGCTAATTAATCAGTGTGGTGACAAGACAAGATATGGTTGAGTTTTCAGAGAATAACATAGCTGAGCATGAATCCAGACTGTTTACTTGGATCTTGTCTTCAATAATATCTGCTCCCTCATCATAAAACTGTCAACAGGTTCTCCAATTCTTTGTTCCCAAGGCCTTTCATAGAATTTTCCCCCTGACAGCCAGCAAACATGCTGATGAAACACCAGCTCTGCTTGTTCACTTACAAGGACTGTTAGCAGCTTAATGAACATACAGGTTTTCACAGTGCATCAAACAGCAAGATTCAGGTTGTTAGGAGGGGTTTGCAACACTGGAACAGATGAGTTCCTGATGGAGGCACAACAGAGTTTGAATAGTTTTCAATACACAATATTTTCTAGGGAACTAACGTAATTGTTCCAGCTGACAGCCATGGCATGTGCCCCAACTATTCAAACACAGCAGAGTTTAGCTCAGCTCAGCATTTGCACTGTCCCATATTCACCCTGTTCAATTTTTCAACCAAATCCTGGCTGGTGGACCGGTGGCAATGAAGTGAACAGAAGCTCAGCAGTACTGCCTTTCTGCTGGAATACAGACAAGTACAGTACAGCCTTCCTAGCAGCTAGCCAATTTCTGTGACACGAAGTCATCGTTATCTGTAGCAAAGCCTAGGACTTTTGTTTATTACATTTCTGCTGTCTGAAGAAGAGCATCTTCCACAGGGTCTGAGAGAAGGCTACTTCATTAATGACTTAAACCGTTAGGTGATTTCTGTTTAGCCTTTGAAACAGAAGCGCTACTGTGCTGATAGGGAATTCTTCCTCTTCTTTGTGGCACTGGAGCACAAATGAGATATGACAGCATCTTCCTGTTGCCTTTGGCATAGTTTTGTGTTAAATGCAGCTTTAAATGGAAGGTTTTTCCGCATGGTAGTGGCAGGACACATGGGTCTACCCTTCTTCTGTGTGTAGACAATTCTCATTTTTTTCTAATTTGGGTTGAATCCATTTGTAGGACTTTTCTGTCCTATTTCATGTTGAAGTACTGGGCTAAATACATAGGATTTGGATTACTAGAATCCCTAGGTGCACATTTGAAGCAGCTCACAAAGCCATTAGGGATGGATAAGAGCTTATTTGTGTTCTGATGAGGTCCATATGCTATAACCTGTATGCTTTGACAGCTTTGTACTGGTACCAGCACTCAGGTGTGTGTTCCTGGACCAAAGGCTGCATGAGGTGAATCCACTGTGTCCCAGACTGCAGTCATTTGCTTATTAGGCAAAATGCTTGGTACACATGACTAACAGAAAACTCAAAATTTGTCTTCCAGACCAGACCTCTCATCAGACACAGCACCAGAGCTCAGGAAGTGCTCAGCACTGCTGTTATTTCGCCTGCTTGGTAACCTTGACATCTACATTTTATTCATGTGCAGTCACTGTGAGAAGGATTAACCATGCTGTACAAACCCCACATCATTTAAACAAAGCTGCTGGAGCACAATGCCTCCATTCATAATCAGAGACAAGCACTGAGACCAGAGCTGAGAGAAAGAGCTGGGACTCCACAGCAATTAACAAAGACCATTACATTGCTATAATGAAGAGGGTTTTTTTAAACTCTGTGGTTATAGTTATTATCAGGCAGTCGTACATGCACATCCCTGGCAGGACACGGAACTGAATTTAGCCCTTGCAGTAACGGTCATGCATGAGAGCCTGTGAAATTCTGTCCCCAAATAGCAACAGAATTAATTTTCTTATCTTCTTTGCTGTGCAACAGACTGTGAAGTTAAAGGCTGAAACCAGACCCTTTAAAGAAAAACAAATTTTCTGATCCAGCTTTGTGCTGAAGGATCTGTGTTGGGGGGGTGGGGGGGTGCAAAGTCTTTTTAGAGTTCGTTCACAGGTTCAAGAGCTGCTCTGAATGGAGAGATTTACTTAGAAAGCTTGTGGAGGCTGCTTCCTTGGGAATCATATCACAGTTTAATATGAGGATTGGCACAGGAAAACAACATTATGGTCACTGTTGGCTCACAGTCCGCTTATTTGAGAATGTTATTTTAAATGAAATCAGCTTCTTAAAAATGTGACTGAGATGCATTAAGAAACAAGAATTCTGGAGAACAGCATTTCCAGGAAAGGAGATCCTGCAGCTGCCTCAGCTGTGACTTCTTCCCTCTGCTCCACAGACCTTGGCAGATGACAAATACCTAGAGGGCAATACAAATCCTCCTCCACTCCCCACAGTCTTCTGGCAAGCTTACGTTGCAGCCTGGGCTTGGAACATCTCCTTGGTAGTAGCTACATGCCTGGGTACATCCTTGGTGGCAGCATCAAACCAATGGCAATTGCAGTATGATTCTGCAGATGGTACTGCACAGGATTCCTCAGAGAATCCCCCAGGAAAGGCTTCAGATTAACAACAGTGGGGATCTCTTGGCTGAAAAGCATCTTGCTGTCATTTCTTGTTCTCATGTGTCCAAGGCTAGGGTCACTCACTGGGCTAACTCTGTTCCTCATGGGTCCAGGCTGCTGGAGGGAGCAAGAACCGATAGCTGGTTTTACAGCCAGCTGCCGGGGCTGTGCAGTGAGAGAAGCCATGAGACTGAGGAATAGTGAATGGCAGGAGCCTTTTGAGAAGCTGTTCGTTCTTGTGAGCTGAGCCTTCTCTCTGTGTTTTCATCATGTCACCTAGAAGGTCCTTTATTTGTCGAGTACTTTCCATTGCCAGGTGCTGACTCTGCACAGATAATTGCTAATTGTAATTCAAATTATTCACTGCAGGTCAGATGAAGGCAACAAATTAATCCATTAGTATGAAAGATCAAAGCGTCTAATCCCTTGCTCGATCTGAAAGGGAAAGCAGCAATCCAGATGTCTCAGACATGAGTAAAAGGCAGCAGAAGCAGCAGAATGAAATTTGGAAGTTTCTTATGGTAGGAAGCACCACTATTTTTTCCCTTATTTGTGCTGGGGTGAGCGATACAAAAGAAAAACGTCAAAAAGACGCTCTTGGCACTACCACACACTGCACTTCCCTGAAAAGCCAGTTCTGTTGCTTGTGTTTCCTTGTACAACTGACACTCTGCACCTTATTCCCAGTCATTGCTGCCTTGAACTCAATCTTCCTGGGACTGATGCATCAGTCCTGTACTGGCATGGTGCATTGTGTCTGAAAAGAGAAGCACATGGTGTCCATGCTGAAGTGCAGGTGAGGTATCCAGTGAACTCAGGATCAGTCTAAGTGCCCCATCTCCAAATTGTTTAGCTTCAGTTTCCCCACACAAAACTGAAAAATCCAGCATCTCCCCTGGAAAAGCATTGAAGCACTGAAAATGGAGCAAAGCCTCATCTTCTGTCAGTCCTTTTCTCCTGAAAATCAAATCCATCTTGACACAAAATCCCCATCCACTTCTAAGTACAGGATCGAGAGCTCTGGAAAACAAGTCCCTCTTTTTTAAGCAGAGCATTGGTGCCCATAGGAGAGGGAAAATAATCCTCTGTATAGCTGGAGAAAAATCCCTTACACCTGCACCGAGCAGGATACTCGGGTGACTCTTAGCAGAGCTGCAGATATCTGTGTTGGAGATGTAGTTAGATGAATTTGTCCTCAATCTTGCTCAGCCTGCTAACAGGGGGGAAACCAGGTAGCATCACTTTTGTGCGTGGACATGGAGCAGTTAACAGTTTGAGTGAAGACATACACCAATACCTTCGCAGCCTACACAAGGGCTGTACTCTGGACATAACATAGGTATAAACTGTTCTGTCCTTGAGACTTGAATGAATGTGACCACTCCTGTAGCTGCTCAATTGTACAAACCCATGCAGTGGTACCACTAAGTGCCACTAGTAAGTGGTGGTAGAAGTACAAGCTGCTGGGAGCAGGCCAGTGTTGATAAAACCCTTGCAGTCACTCAGAATAAAATGATCCATTTTAGCAGCATGAGACATTTTAGCATGGGCCACTGAAGCCAGTGACCACTGGCAAACGCCTACTTGCATATGAGAAGGAGGAGGACAAGTACGAAGTGGCTTTTGACAATAGGTTAAATTCAGCGTGCAGGAAAGCTGATGGTTTAATGCTGCACATGACTGCAACTGGTTTTACACTGCATGTGGCCGAATGGCTGGTTTGGTCTTTGTCTATGAACTGCCCACGTCTGGCATCAGAGAACCTTTACAAAGGCACAAAGTATTTCCTGTAGAGAAGAGTAAGAGTACAGCATTTATTCATTCTGTTTGCTTTCACTCACTTTAATAGCAGTATAGCAATGTCGTGAATTTCAGGAATACAAAGGGACTAATGAAAGATGTACATGAACATAGCCACCACTGAGGACCATTGCCACCATCCATCATACCATCTAAGCTACTTCCATACAAAATCCAGACAAATGTCTCCTGAAGTAGCTTCCAACACCTTTCTTCAAAGCACTTTAGCTATTTGTCTCCAACAAAACACGAATTTTACTCTGCCAGGCTGTGTTGGTCCAAGGTCAAGTCATCCTGGCTGAGGGAGGGAAGTCAGTAGAAGATGACAAAGGCCTGAAATACTGAAATTATGAGCTTCAGGAGAAAACAAAATCAAGGAGTGCATGGAAGAAAGCCAGAGTACACATGTTAGATTGGCTTATTTCCCCTTTGTGCTGGCAGATGGAGTGGAAGGGACTGCACACAAATGAGCCTGGGGAGTCATAGAATCACAGAATCATCAATGATTGGAAGGGACCTCGAAAGACCATCTAGTCCAATCCCTCACAGCAAGATCACCCAGACCTAGTCCAGGCTGGTTTAAAATGTCTAGAAAAGGAGTCCCCACAAACCCCCCAGGCAGCCCCTCCAGTGCCCCATCACCATTGCTGGGAAGAATTTATAGAATTGGTCAGAGTTGGAAGGGA
>VZRI01005842.1:140295-217889 GCA_013397515.1 Upupa epops | reverse complement strand
CTAATGTCCAGCCTAAATCTACCATTTTCTAGATTAAAACCATTAGCTCTTGTCCTGTTGTTACATGCCCTTGTGAACAGTTCTTACAGGCACTTTTCAGGTGCCCTTGGAGTCCTCTCTTCTTCAGGCTAGCTGCAATGCTTGGCTGTGGCTGTGGCTGAGGGTTTGTGAGTGTGGCNTGCTGTCAGCAGCCCCGTAACTCAGAGCTGCCTCTTGCAAAGCACAACGTGTGCCAGAGATAAGGGTGTCCTGGCATGGCCTCCACTCCCTGCCAGAGTGCCGCAGGACAGCTGCAAAACTGATCTCTCCCATGCCACTAGCCAACTGTACAAGCAAAAGGCCAGGGCCCAGAAAATTAAACAGGTCCAGAACACATGGCTGTTGGTGTGTGGACTTAGACAGGTGGCTCAATGTGTGGGACTGGGAAAGGTTTTCCAGCAGCTGGGATTCCCTGGGAGGATCCCTTCTATGCTGGAAGAGGCCATTCCTGGTGAGTCACCTCCATCTGCCAGGGAGGAAGGGGTAGAAAAAGACTCAGGGAATGATTGTACTGATATCACACAACCCTCAGCAAGTTTATGATGTGATAAGCCAGCTAGCTTACACTGCATGTGGAGCCATGCTTCCTGACATCTTCATGTCTTAAAAGGCAGGGACTAACTGTGCACTCCTAAAACGCCAAGTAGAAGAAAGAAGATGTGTTTTCTGCAGTGCCCAGGAAAGGGGCAGGGCTGCTAAGCTGAGCTGTGTAGAGCTTCACTCTCTGGCAAGGCAGCAATTAGATGTGCTTAGTCAGCCCTCTTTAGCAACAAGCTCAGGGTACATCACATTTTGGTTCCTGGGGAAAGTTCCTTTTTGAAGTGCTGCCAGGGAAAGCTTATACTGTTGTTCTTTTTTTGGAGAAAGCTTATTAAGAAGAGAGAAAGAAAAGAAAAAAAAAACAACAGTGCCTACAGATCTAGGTTGGTCTATTTTAGTCTGACCTCTCCTGAAACCATTACTCTGCACATTTGAGCTGACTGTCATCTCCACCCAAAAATAACCCTGCTGGATTCCCAGTCTCCTATGCAGGTACTTCCCCATTTGACTTGCAGCCACAGTAAGCTGGGCTGTACTATTAACAAAGGCACTGAATCTGAAAGCTGGGTGCAGAATCTCTGCTAAGACACAGGGTGAACAACCTGCTGGCATGCTTGAAGGATTCATCCACTGTCTGAGCACAGACAGTGCTTTACCCTGCAGCTAGCAGGTGGTGTTGCATGTTCCCAAACTTTGAAATATTCCTTATTGTGCCAGAAGTTTCCCTGTTGGATCTGCTGTGGATACCCTCACTCAAACCTTCCCTGAAGCCCAGAAAGACCATACCATATATGATAGGTGTATTTCATAATGCTGTGTTAGCAGCTCAGATCTCCCCCTGCTGATTCTCTAGAAACACACACATTCAAGTCTCCCCATGCCCAGGGCTGCTCAGGTTGGAAAAGAATGAAACTGAGGCCTGTTTAGTTTGGAGCTGCTGTTCCACTGGGTTGCCAGCTGGCTCTGCTCTGGGTGCTATACTCCATTGACAGTACCCACTGCACCTC
This sequence comes from Upupa epops, assembly GCA_013397515.1. NCBI lineage: Eukaryota > Metazoa > Chordata > Aves > Bucerotiformes > Upupidae > Upupa > Upupa epops. The sequence continues at coordinate 216,303 of VZRI01005842.1, read as the reverse complement.
CTCACACAACACATACGCAAACCCTTGCATGGAACCTGCAGAGTATTTTTGCCCAGAAAAGCCAAGCCACACCTGCAGTACCAAATGAAACAGGGATCGGTGTCTGGTGCTGTCCCTTGGATCAGTCAAGCTGTTTAATTACTAGCACATTCTGGCATGGGTTTTAGCCTGTGCCAACCAGCCCTGTCCCATGCCTTGCTCAGACACTGTTCAGGGGTGAGCACCTCTTCCCAAGAGGCAATAATGCTGAGGTAGCCCCATCTGGGACCAGGGGAGGGAGGAAGAATGTTTAGACATGAGCTGTTCTGTGACATGTACCCTTAGGACCAGAGGCTTTGGGCCACTTCACCTACTAGTATAGATTTTCCATACGATCAACATGTGATTATAGAGGCTGGTTTGTCCATTCGATACCTGGTGCTTCAAGATGGCACCCAGACACTCTTGTTCTACTTCATATGGCCCCTTGCCGTGGGTTCTGCCTTGGTGCCCCAGCCCAGCCCTGCCATCAGCTGAATCCACACTTCAGCCCAGCTGCTTCCTCTGGCACAGGGCAAGTATCTGTGTGAATCAAGCAGTTCAGCTGAACAGAGGAAGAAGGTGTATTTATCACCTGTAGCAGATCTGGTATTCGCTCCCCAAGGAGTTATTATGAAGGAAGAGAAGGAGCTGCTTGTTTAAAAAGCTGGCACTGCTGAAAGCCAAGGACACCTGCATCTTATGCTATGTTTTGTTGCCTTTGTTTTTGCTTTTGCCAGAGACAAGCCAACGCAGCAATTGTGGCTTGTAAATGAGGTGTGGCCATGACTTGGCTGGAATAAGGATCAAACCAGTCACCTATATTTAGATCACTCATTTCTTGCCTGATGAAGTAAAGTATTAAAAACAGCAGCTTAAATACAACAGAGAAGCCATCACAGGAGTGGCTGAACAGTGACCCAGTTTTACACATGTAGAAGACTATGTAGCAGTTCTAGCTGCAGATTAGAGACCTAAACAATATCTCAGTGCAGTAGAAGTACACAATATTCCCAAGAGCAGGGACCAGAGACTCAGGGAGAGCACACCTGGCCATAAGATGAACGCTCGCCTCCTTAGCACTGAGTCTGCATCCCACACATTCAGACTGAGAAGTAAACCTCTTGTTCTGTGATTGCTGTCACATGTAAACCCCTTGTTCTGTGATTGCTGTCACAGGCACAGCAGGATCATTAGAGCCCTTCATTGGACCATGGTGTCTGAACAATACGCTCACCATTTTACCTGACTCTCTAAGACTGCTTCCTCAGAGACTGGATCAGTGAAATTCTACCAGAAGATCTGCTGGCACAGTTCATTCAAGCACTCCCAGCTCCATTCCTCATGGGGATGAAAAGGCCAAAACCAGAAATCCCATACAGCAAGAGGGAATATTCCTCTTTTTCCTGTAGCTTTACACTGGGTAAGGGCCAGAGTTGTTCTGTGGGGTCTTCGCATAACCTCAGTGAAGATATGTGTTCTCATTTTCTTGCTTCTATGAGCCAAGGACAAATTTGTGTTCCCCTGATATATGGGTGATGTTTATGGAAGAAAAATCATATCTCACAGACTAACTTTTGCTTAATCACACAAGAATATAAGTTACCCTCATCCTCAGACTTCCACTTGCCCTATTCTCCCTCCTCCTCAGGAATCCCTTCATATCATATCAGGTATGCTTCATTTACCAAACCGTTTCAACGAATGGTTGTCTTTCTCCACATCTCAGTAGACAGATTCTCCCTCACTTTGGCCTCCAAGAGCAAAGGGAATGCTTTGAAGCCTAGCCAAGGGAGAAAACTGATGGTACATGCTTCACCATGCAGTAGCCAGGAAGAGATGCATGTCTTTCTTATAGAAGCTTACTCAACTCATTTCTTGTTTTCTTCACCTTTCAAGGAACTCATTGAGGTTGACAGTGAAGTGGTTTTTGAACTGGCTGCATACATTTTGCAGGTAAGCACCCACCTTCTCTTACTTTGTGCTTCGTTGTGTTCTCTTAAGTCTTTTGATCTTTTGACTGTATGGAAGTGTAGAGGTTCCCCCAGTTGTAGAAGAAAGATGTCTGTGCACAGCTTTTATCATTGATACTGATGCAAAATAGGTAGGGAAGGCTCAGACCAGACCTGTCCGTGCATGAAGAAGTTTCCACTGCCCAATATTTTGTGTACATAAATGTATATCACTATGTTTGTGCTGACACAGATATCTGAGACCCTAGCGTATGATGTAAAGCCAGAGAAAATCTACATGATGGATGCAATGGGTCCTTCTCCAGTGACTTTACTTGCATTTGGCCCTCTGATGATCTCCACAAGCTGCTACATATGTATACAATTGTGTTCTCCAATGTAGGCAGAACAGCTTAAAGACTTTCCAAAAAACTTCTCCATGAAAAAAAAAAAAGAAAAAGAAAAAAAGTCATTGAAAGTCCTGTTCTTCAGGAAGATGGAAAGAGTCAGAGAGCAAATTACCAGTAGCATTTGGTACGTCTCTGGTTCCCAAAGAGGAACCTTTTCAGGGAAGATGAGGTGCTTTTTGTGAAATACCTCTTTAGGAGGAAGACTGTGGGAGCAGATCAGAGATAACTGTCAGATGGTCTTTGCTGCCCTTTTCTACAGTGTAGCTTTAATTTTTTTTCCCATCAGCCATGAAGCTACAGGGAACTGTGTGAGCAGAGAAGCCATCTCAGCCAACTGAAATAATAGCAGTGCCTTGCACTTCTATACAGCTTTCCATGTTAAAGAAGCAATTAATGTGTAGGGAATTAAATCTTCATTAAAATTGTTTTATGTAACAAAAATGAAGTAAGAGAGCCAGGATGGGGCACTCAATTAAAAGCACATTACAGAAATCATTTATTGGCTGTTGGGGGAATACACAGTCATTGTCAGCATCTGCAGCAGTAGGGTCATGAATCTATTGTCTACTCATCCAAATGAATAATTTGAGCACTTAGTAATTGCACAGCCAGATTCAGATCCCCACTGCAACCCTTGTTGCTGCAATTGTTTCTCATCACAAACACAGGATGTTACATGTTTTCCTGTAGTAGTTTGAAGCGTAACTTAATAAAAACAGTCAAAACAAGCCACGCCTCTGCTGTCTATAACCAGGAATTGCTACAAACAATGTTTGTGACACGATCTCAGCAAAACATGAGGGATCATACAGCATTGTGTTCTGCTTCTCACTGCAGCATTTAGGTCAAAGAACTGAAGTATGGAGAAATTCCCCTACAAATTTGATTTTTAAATGCAATGTGCTCATCCTTTCTGTGCAGGCTAGGGCATATCCTTTGGGTTTTTCTCTGTGTTGAACACATGACATGCTCAAGGTTTTCTTCCTATGAACCAAAGGAGAGCATGTCTGCCCTTCAGTTCACTCAGACATAATTGGGAAGATAGCAAAGGACTGTCAGAACAGAAGGGCAGAAGTCTGCAGCCTTATTTCAAATCTTGTATTGACAAAACAAATTAAGGTGCCACCTAAACTCTGAACTGTACCCTAGCCTCAAGACTGAAATGCCACCAGACATGGGCTGACAGATTCTGTGGATGGATGGATGGATGGATGGATGGATGGATGGATGGATGGATGGATGGATGGATGGATGGAAAGACAAAAGACCCGAAAGCAAAACTCTCTGTCCTTTCTCTGTGGCTGGTGGCAAATAAGGTGTTTTAGCATGTGCCATGGGCAGTGCATATTGCCTATGGAAAAGGAAACACGTGCATTATGTTTGTGGAGGAGGGGAACTCATCAGGTTCTGAGGGTTCACCAGACATGCATTCAGACTCATGTGCAAATCTAACTAGTGGACTGGAGCATCATCTAGTCCTTCAACATCAGGCTGTGATGGTAATATATATAGAAATATCTAGCTACATAAGTACACAAAACCCAACAAGGAGTTAGAAAAACCTGCATCTTGCACCCCACTGCAAGCTGACAGTGAGCTAGCTTTTCAAAACTCTGGTTATTAGAAAATAACCAGAATACTTGTAAAAGAAATCAAGAGAGTTGCAGTCTCAGAGGCTGCAAAGTCACTGAGACCTCTGAGATCTTCTAATAATGCAGCATCCAAAAAAAATTGCTCACTTAGTAGCATTATTTCCAGCACCTTCTTGGGTTCCCACTAGAAGAATGAGGAATCATCTGTCCCCGTATTAGGTAAACCTTTTGTTTGGTAATGTACCCAGCTCACAGCATATAGCATGGCCATTGACACTGGATACTTTTCCAAAAGCTGCATGAGGAATCAATTACAACAGGAAATTGCTGCTAAATGAATTTTGCAAATGGAAAATCTCAAATAACCATTTTCTTATTTGTTTATTCTATTTTTAATGATCCATTTTTAATTTTTTTCTTCCTCATTTTACAGGAGGCCAAAGGAGATTTTTCAAGGTAAGTGAATTTAGAAGGTTTTGCTGTTGTGTGCTGTGAGAATGAATCTGACAAAATCACTGAGTAATTGTAGTTGTGTAGCAACAGGAATTTTTTGCTAACACAGACACCATGTTTCCTGAAGTAGTTCTTGACAAACCTCAGCCTTTTACCACAGCATGCCTTGCAAAAAACATTGTTTGTGACTTTGTTGTTGACAAATCTCTTTATATGCCCATGAAGTTCAGGAAATACACTGGTCTTCGGAAGGAAATTACTAAGGAAATGACTCTACAGTTACTGTTATTCCACAGATCCAGCCAAAGGCAACATTAAAATTCCATCACTAATTGATATTTCAGCTAGAATTTGGACACACATTCTCAAAACTGCATTCTAGATAACTGGTTTTGTTGAACTTCCTCGAACCCTTCAGCCAAGTGTTCAGACTTGCTGTAAGGAATTCTGAGAGGTGATTATGGCTGGTATTTCAGGAGACTGTTAATGAAATGCCCAGAAAGCTTTTTCAAGTTGATAGTATTGGTCAGTTACACATTTGTGTAGCCTAAGGTCAGATAGCTGTTAATTGCCTCATGTAAGAAACATTAAAGTTCTTCATCTGAAGCTCATGATAACTGTCTATGCTAAAAATTACACAATGTCCCTACATTTCTTTTGCTGACCTGAATATGAGCTGAGATGGAGGACCACAGTATCCACTAAAACATTTTAGAGAAGAATCACAGAATTATATAATGGTTTCAGTTAGAAAGGACCTTTGAAGATCATCTAGTTCCAACCCTCTACTATAGGCAGGGACACCTCCCACTAGACCAGAGCCCCACCCAACCTAGCCTTGAACACTTCCAGGAAGGGGCCATCCATGACATCCCTGGGCAACCTGTTCCAGTGCCTCACTACCCTCACTGTGAGGAATTTCTTCCTAAAATCTTACCTAAATCTACCCTCTTCTGGTTTGAAATCCTTCCCTCTTGTCCTGCCAGTACAGTACCTTCTAATAACTCCCTCTCCAGCTTTTCTGTAGTTTGCCTTCAGATGCTGTAAGGTTGCTAAAAGACCCCCAGGGCTGTCTGTTCTCCAGGCTAAACAGCCTCAGCTCCCTCACCCTAAAGAAAAAGTGTGAATGGGAGTGAGGATACATTACCACAAGAGCCTAAAGCAGTGTTTTAGTTTTACCAGCATTGAGATACATTGTAGTGACCATAGGTGGGTTCTAACTGGACCTTCTAGACAGTAAAAATTGAGACAAATCAATGAAAAAGAACAGAAGAGCTGGACCAAGTACAGTTTTGCTATTCAAACCTGTGATAAAGCATAACTTCTGCTGGTTTTGCTACGAGGAACAATATTTAATGTTTCTTTGAATGTCAAGGACATGACAAAAGCACAGACAGAAAATGTATTTAGACTATGAACAGAATAGAAAGGAATGGGATGCCTCAAGACAGAAAACCTTTATGTTATCTTTCAAATATCTGCTTCCAAACAGTAGAAATGGCCAGCGGAAAACATCCATCTGCTAAAAGTTGTTTGATGCTCCTTGTAAAAGGAACAGCTGAGTTTATGAGTTTATCACAGCCCGGTATTGTCTCAGCTGCAGAGAAATGAGGAATTCTCTATGAGCACAGAGAACCTCAACACATGGTGTTAACTGCTTTCCACCGTGGTGTGGCAGCCATCACCACTACCATTAAAAGTTAACTCTTAGTCTTTTCTATCTGTGAATCATAATGGTTTGAAGTGGAAGGGGGAATCCTATTATCCAACTCAGGCAGAGGGGTGGTGTCATAATATCAACTTGCTAATACTGCTGAGATCTCTCAGTTTATAAGCAGGCATTGGTGGCAAAGCAGTTTGCCAAAGTAGTGGAGATTCAAACCTGTTCCTGCAGGGAAGTGGGAAAATGCTCACTTTATGGTCTAGGAGTAAACTTGACATCTCCAGAGAGCCCAGCAGCTCCCTGCTAATGTGTGCTGACATGGGTTTATGTGCTGGGTGAGATCCAGGTGCTACTGAAGTCAGTGTGAGGTCACTGTGGTCAAGATTTTGCCTGCTGAGATTTGTGGTTATTCATATCAGCAGTGTAAAATCTGAGAGACAAATCAAGCCTGGGGCCAGCCAGAGGAACTGTAGATGGAGTCTGACTTCTCTTAGAGCTGAAGTTAGCTTCAGTGTTTGAAGTCAGTTGATGCTGAAATGTTGTTTGATATAGAAGTGGCCAGTCTTTGAAATTGAGAAAGTCTACAGTTGTGAATGTCTTGCTGCTGAGATTTAAAGGCAGTGTGTTGTGCATGGCATCATACACCACACAAAGGCTGAACTCTTGAACTCCTGCTTTGTTTTTGAAGAAATAAGTCAATTATAAAGGGTTGCATGCTTGGAACACAGGCTGCACGTTTCCCACACCTGTTCTGTCTACTGCCACCAGCAGATTTATAGCCTGTAAATTTCTTTTTAGCCCTGATCCAGAAAAGTGCATAAATACAGGCTCATTTGTAGCAATGGGAGAAACGCTGTTCTGCTATTCTGCCTTCCTCTGCAACACTGGTGATCACCTCAGGCAATTTGGCCAATGCCAAATTATCACAATCTCTGCTGCCATGATGGCCAGAGCACAATAACCTCCAAGCCCCACCACAGCCTGACAATGGACCACAAGAAGCTGGGTCAGGACCCCTGAATGCTGTTCAAGTCTGCTTTTTGGGCTTTATGCAAGCTCAAGAAATCAAACTGATCTTAAAAACTATAGCAGTCAAGTTTTCTACCTCTGTGAACTGCTGCATCTACAATTACCAGAGATCCCAATGCTGCTTTTGAGGAAATAATCCCATGCCCCAGAATAATTACTGTGCTCATAGTAGTCCTCCTTTCTCCCCCCAGAAGGGGTTTAAATGCCATTTCAAGTATGTGTTCTACATTCTTTGGTCAAGGCATGGGTCTAATGACTGCTTCTTGCCACCTTGGAGTGCTGCCCAAATCAAAGTGTCATGAGTGCCTAGTGTTTGGTAAGCCTGGAGAGCATAATCCAAGTGACTTTTATTTGTCTTGAACTTAGATGTTGCAATAATCCTGACAGATCAGTTTGGCACCTGTAGTGAGTGATTTAACTGAGATCTCTTCCATTTTTCATGCGTGTTTCATTTCAAAAACCTCAAGCTCTTGAACCCATTTAGATCAACTAAGAAAAGTGTTTCCTGGTGTTTGCTGTAAGTGGCCTGGTCCAGCTCCATGTGTTGCAAGCAGAGTTTTACAAAGAACAAATCTCTTAACTGATACAGATTTAGGCAGAGCAAGGTATAAAAGAAAAAGTTACTCTCCTTAAGGAGTTCCTACTTCTTCCCATCAAAGGACACTGTTTTTCACACTATTTAAAATAGTCCCCAAAGGCTTCAACTACAAGGGTTACATTTAGGCTGGGACATACCACTGCATTTGGGACAACTGATTGTCCCTGTTCAGCTGATTCTCATCTTGAACAGGACATGTAAATTTTGATCTATGTTTTTCAGTATTAGCTACAAAGTCAAATATTTTGACTTAAAGGGCACAAAAAGCTCCTAAACTAGTATCCCACAGACAGATGTAAAGGTTATTAACTAAAGCTAATCTTGTTTCTAGTAGAGAGCTGAGTCACACTTGTTTGGCAGAGTGTGGGTAGGACAAATTTCAGTTCCTTAGATAAAAACAAGTCCTACAGACGTAGCCCTCTTCAGATCTACCTAGAGGAAGGAACAAACCATTAATGCCCTGGTTAATTTAGTTGAGGTTTTCCCTCTAAATTAATCCTACTGGATTAGAGTCCAGTCTGTCCAGAATCTTTGGGAAACTCATACCAACTTTGCTTTCAAATGAACCTCAAACAGCATCTAGGCCAAAGCAGCTGGAAATAACATAAATTGATAATTTTTCCCACAGCTTGGGGAGAGGAAAGAAAAACCTAAATAAACCAAAATCCTGAACTGTTGTAGCTAGTTCCTCAGACAGGCTCTCATTGCTAGATGTCTTGCTGTTAAGCAAGGTGAGACATTTTGAGTGAACTCTTATCTCCCAGCAACATATGAAAGAATAACAAGAGAGGAAAGCAAATGGCCAGTTCCCTCTTAAGTGGAATTTAAAAATCATTTTGACATTTGGACAGATGATAATCTAACATAGTTTCAGGCTTACTTTTTTCCTGTGGAACCAAGGGGCATTTAACCAATTATAATTTATTAAGGGGTTACAAAGCCCAGACTCCATTTTTGTAACCTTACAGAGAATCTAAACTCTGTATTTCAAATGGCACCATTTAATCCGAGAATCTCAGGCACTGCATTTCCTCTTGCACTCAATCACATTGAATTACTCTGCTAAGAAGACTTGATAACTGTAACCTGCAGTTTTATTTAGTTTCTGATCACTGTTACTACACATCCTGGAAAATGGTATTCCTGAGACAATTGTATATGGAATATTTCTCAAAATAGCTGCAGCCAGTTTAAAAAAACTTGAGTTTTTTCCCCCAGATGACTATGAAGTGGCTAGGTTGGTCTTTTAACCCCATGTGTAGATAGAAATATTGAGAAGTGGTGACTAATTTCTTTGACTCATTAAACAGGCAGTACCAAAACTAAAACCAGAACTCAGGAGTTCTGTTTTGTGGGCCCATTCTCCAGTCAGTCTACCTTGTTTCTGGATATCTAATCAGCTTTCAGGAACCGTAGTAGACCTTTTTTTTGCAGTTCAGTCATCTACATGTTATAATTTTGACCATAGTGCAGGAATAAAGTTAGCTACAGGACACAGAGAAAGTATGTTGGGAGCCTAGTCCCTGTGTATTAATAAATCTCTATCAAAAGCAGCCTTCCATATGTAATAACCCTGGAGGTTGGATACTTTTGAATATAAAATAAATGCAGAACAAGTGACCGGATTAAACAAACACTTTCTAAATACAGTAATAAAATAAACACACTGAGCTATTGCACTAGAAAGAGTGGGAAAGGCAATAAGTAAAAAACCACTTGCAATCCTGCTGGAAACATTTTAAAATTAAGAGGTTTGGTGTTTTAAAATGAGCCAAGAGGAAACTGAGATCATGGTCACCAGTTCAAATGAAATCTGAGTCATTATTTTTTTCCTTTTTCTTGATTTGACATCCATTTGGGAATCTAAATTCATTTGTCTTGAGACAAGTCTTGCCAGAAGACTTAGTGAATCCATGGACCAAAGAATGGAATACTTTTGTGTTCCTGGAAGTGATTACCTGAAATATGTTTGGAGCTTTGAAGTTGTGAGACACTGCCTTTACAGTGTTTTCTAGGTACTGAGCAGAAATCTTAATCCCGCCCAGCAACATCACTAAGAATGTCTTTTTCTCTGATTCTTAGAAGACTTTTTATCACAGTGTGAGCAAGTTTTGCTCCTCACTGACAGAAAAGTTGGAGCTGACTGGTATTAGCCCTTTCTTTTATGGGAGCTGGTACTGATGCAGGTTTTTTCCCAGACTCTCCAAGGTCAACGCTAACCTTGCCCTTTTGGGACAGTCTCCTAGGCTCAGAAAGTCCCTGTTTGAAAATTACTCCCTGTTTTCCCAGAAAACATTTGGACATTTCTCAGCTTCCTTCTGATGGCAGCCAGCCTCAAAAAAATCTTCACTTGAGGGCAGACTACTGATTCTGCTCCAGTTGTGCTGGGTTCTAGATTTTTTCCTCAACTTCTTTCCGAAAACCTCAATAACAGCTGAGTATGCATATGTTGTGGAGAATGTGTCTCTGGGTAGACCAAATAAATTCTAAAAACAGCAGCAACTTGTTGTCTAGGCTGTCAGTCAGACAGAGTGGACGAATCAGCAGGTATCAGAGAATAGAACAGCTTCTTGTTACTACATGTGCAGATATTTTCTTCCCATGGAAGAAAATGTCTGAATAGCTTTTGTATTTACAAAGGACAATCTACCTGGTTGTCAAACAAACATGGGATTTAGGCAGGCATGGCTGTTTGCTGATGGTCAAGAGTCATTTCACTTGGCATAGAAGGTGCTTCTGAGTGGTTTCTCAGCATGGAAGTGGTTGCTTTAGTAATTTCTTGTAAAGGCTTCTTCTGCACATTGAACCTAATTGAGACTTGGGCAACTCTCTCATAGATTTGGGAGTTGATTGGAAATTAAAGTTTTAAAACTACTTAATTGGTAATTAACCTAGTAATTAACCTACAAACTCCAATTAAGACTAATACACCTCAGTCTCAGGCAGAGCCTGCTGCTGGGATGTATGTATGGAGAAGTGCTATGGGAAGGTTTTTACAACTGAAGCAGCATCATGTCTCTGCAGGCCACCATACAAACTGGCCTAGAAACAAGAACAAAATTCAGAGTGACCTGGAACATACAAGGGCTCTTTGGACCTTTAGTAGATGTTGAAGTGGCTGATCTTCAGAGGAGAATGCTACAATTACCTGTCTGCCTCTTAAGGGCCCTACAAGAGAAACCAGTGGGCTGGGAAATCTGGAGCTCTGGAAGAGGCATCTCTCTTCACAGCTCTGGCACAGATAGACTTCTTGGCAGGATAAAGGGCAAGGTAAAAGAAGGCATAACACCACCTACTATTAATAAGTAAACCAATAAACATTCATTCTTTAGCACTTCTCAGTGCCCTATCTGGCCCTTTTAGCTGTGTATTTCTACAGCTTTAGAAGCAACAGCAACTCTACCTTCCTTCTCAAGTTTTAGAAGATTTTTTTTTCACATGCACACAATTCCCTGTGTATGTTTTAAGAGCAAGAAGAGAGGCATTTGAGGTTTGTAAGAGAAAAATCCATTGTTTCATTTCCTCTGTGAGAAACTGCTTCCCATTTCAGGAGATCCTGTTGCCCACTAGTGTGCAGTGATGCTGCTGTAGCTGGCCAGTGTGGCCACTTGAGGTTACAGGGAGGAGGATGTTAGCCAAGTGGTTGGACCTGGTCCCACAGAGGGTTTTGAACACAAGTCAAACACAAGTCCAAGCCAAAGTCATATCAGTAAGGCTGTTGCCTGCAATCTGTACTGCTTGGAAAGCATATCATTGCTTTTTGCAGCAGGTTATAAGACATTAAAGGTGCTTTATTGCAGCTAAAGTGTCACCTTTTCTTCTCTTCACCTTGTTTATTTCTGTGTATGAGCATGTCTGTGGGACCCAGCTCAATGAAACGTGAGATGGTGGCTTTTGTGACCAGTCACTGATAGGAAGTGCTTTACCATAACCATCTGGGAGAGCTTGTCTCCAATTTTGATAATAGAGGAAAAAGTTAACTGGGCTGCCATAAAACAAATAAAGAAAGAAGTAAAAGGAAACCCCAGTGCCTTTTGTTAAAGAGGAACAGATGTAGAGCTGTAGCAGCCTGCCAGCTAGGTCAGGTCATATCAAATATTGTGGTTGTTTTCTCATAGCCTGATCCTCCTTTTGAACTCTCTTTCAGCAACGAAGTTGTAAGGAATGAATTAAAGAAGTTACCAGCCCTCCCAACACCGGCACTGAAGGAGCATCCTTCCCTCGCTTACTGGTAATGCATCATTCTGCTGAGCAGCTATGCAGTGTCTTGTGCAGGACCTGGATCTGGCAATAAGTGATCCAAGAGTGGAAGTGGGGTGCAGGGATTCCTGCGTTCTAGCTCTGGATCTGCTACTAGCTCATGGCAGGATTGAATATGAGCAGAGCTATCACCTCAGGCCTCAGTTTCCCTGTCTACCAAACAGCTGCAGTAACATCTGGCCAGATAATTCACTGTAAACCTGCAAAAGTCACAGTGAAATCAAGATCTAATGTGCCATTTCCTTTCCCAGTCCTTTGCATTTGTGCAAAGCGTTTTCCCACTTTGAAATGTCAGTATTTAGCACTGTTCTGTGTTATGTTTAAGTGCTGGAGCATCTTGCAAATCCATTCTTCATGGTGTAGCTGAAGTAAATAAAAGGGAAATATTTCTCCTTTTGTGCAAACTTGGTGATGTTTGGAGGTGGAGGCTTGTGAACTTTGTCGTTATTGCACTGAAAATTAAATTCAGGGTAGGAGCAGGGCCACAATTAAATTTGGTATGTCCCACACATATATTCTTTGTGCTACCCTGCCTATCCCTTTTATCTGTGCAAACAGAAAAGTATTTGAGGGAAGACTGTTCATTAATGGGGAGACGCTTTCACTTGATTTTCTGTTTGTTCCTCTTTCACTTTTGTCTTTAAAGCATTAGCCTATATACCTGGGGGTGGGAGTGAACTTATTTATCTGCTACATTTTAAATTTCAGATGGGGAGGGAGTGGAAGAAATCAGTTTGCACTTTTTGACTCCAATTCTAGTCTTTGTCAGGAAGGCCATCCACTTTCCCTCGCATGGCTAAACACCAGCATTAGCTTACCTAGTGTCAAGCTGTAGGCAAGCTAGTCTGTGAGGTCTCCTAATCACTTCCTGAACACTTCAGTTGAGACTCAGAGACTCAGACTGAGGCTAGAAACACTGGAAAAAAGCTGTGGACCATCACAGTCTCCTGGCATTTCTCTCTAAAAGTAAAATCAAATCTTTATGAGAATTTAATAGCTGTAGGCTGACACTTCACTGGAAGCAAGTTGGTCTTCTTGTTTGGCGAATCTCCTTCCCTTTTGCACAAATTAATAAAATTAAAAAGTGCATTTCTAGCCAAGTTGGTGTCTTGGTCTGACTGACAGACTGGTAGCTGAAGCTCAGTGCCACTATGAGAGGATAGGAACAAGTAGCCATGGACAGGGAAGGAAAATCTGACCTTTCAGCAACATGTACTGAGGTCTTACTCAAGTGTCCACATAGTCTCTGGAGGGAAGCACTGAAAACCTAGGCTGCCTGTTGAGCCCTGTCTGCCTACCCTAAGGACTTCTGCTGAGAAATCTCAGAGAGGCTTCAGACTGCTTCTGTCTGTAAGATGCTCTCCCTGGATTGGGATATGTTCAGCCACCTGAAGCAAGAAGAGACACATAAAACCTCATGGTCAGAATTTGACTATTTACAGACACACAGAAGGTACAGTGCTTCCTTTGTGGGAGTCTCCTGTGACTGAGAACAGGTTTCAAGATGGGAGGTTGATTGGTTCCAATGGGTAATAAAACCAGTGCCTACAGTCTGGTGATTCCCTTGTGATTTCATTTCAGTGACCAGGTTTCTGAGACCTCCTGTACATCAGTAGTCCATTATTTTTTAATGGTGCCTTTTTTCATAAACACCCACTGAAATGCTGAATGGTCTCTAGAGGAACCTGCTAATCAATCAGACAAAAATCCCCCAGAGAACAGATTTACAAGGACAGGGTTTTAAAACCACCTTTTCTGTCACTTGTGTATCTCCTGCAGATGCCAGACCAGATAAGGATTTCATCCTGTTTTTTTCTGTGTGCCTTCAGATTTATGCTGTATTGCTTCAGCATTAGCATGAAGCTATAACAAGTGAATTTCCAGCTCCAGAAAGAAACAGTTAGAACATTAGGGGTGGGATCAGTAATTACTCTAGTTAGTGTAAAACAACCAAAATAACCCTGTGCTACATTTGTGTAAGCTGAAATGGGCTAAAAGGAGATAAAATGGGTAATCAAGTAAGTACTGTGGTACCTTTAGCAAGATACTACGATAGATCTGGATGAAATAATGTAACATTTCCATCACACACCTTGAATCTAATCAAACGTAGAAAGACTGGTGGGGAAAGTTTCGGATTCTTAGATGCAAGAGCTGAATCGGCACAGTTGGGAGCCTCCAGGTCTATCTTCACAGGTCTTTCTGATTGCATAGCTTTGCTGCGGGCCTTCCCTTTTACTTAGGCCTCTTCTTGAACATTTATACACATCACAACAGAGATGAAGGTTGAAGTTTTTATGTCATCAAGATTTTGTTTACAGAATCAGTTGCAAATCCTGTTCTCAAGCATCTCTTAACATTACTGATTACTGGTGAAGAAAGAGTTTGGGGTTTTTAAATGAAAGCTCAGCTTCCAGTCCTCCCACAGAGTCCAGGAACTGAGGCCCTGAGTTTTAACTTCTCTTGTACATGCATGGGAAAAAAAAAACAACAGTATTTACAAAACCAATCACAACAATACAGGAAACTAAAGTGTGTTACTTTACTGCACTCTTTTCCAGTCACTGTCACTGTATTTTATCTCAGTCCAGATCCTCCCCAGCAAGCCAGTCTAGTACTGCATTGCCAATAAGAGAGCAAGGAGATGCAACAGCACCAAAGTGGGTCCTAGAATTGAGTTTTCAACAGATCAGGGAGACAAATCTGCTGGAATCTGGACTTTTCTGATTTCAGCAGACTTTGAATACAATCTAAAGCATCAACACTGCCAGAAAACTCACATCTGAAGATATCAGCTGAAAATCACTATCTAGTTTCTCTAAACCAATATGGACCTGAAGTTCTGATCCTGCTCTTGATCTCTTTTGCCCAAAAGAAGCTCTGCTTCAGTGGACACCACATGACTGCAAAAAAGACCCCCATGTTAGTAAGTTCAAGAAGATAATCAATATGGACAAAAGTTAGGAAGAGAACAGCAGTGAAGTGCAGCAATGAGTGGACAGAGAGAGGGGAAACAATTACCTGTGAAAATCTGGATCTGGTGATTAGAAACCCTGGCCCCACCTTTGCTTGCAAGTTGTCTGATGTCCAGTTCTGTAAGCTTCTGGGACAGAGGGATTTCTTGGTAGTCCTAAAGTTCTTTATCAGAATTGTCTGCTGCAGGATGTATCATCCATATTACTAATGTTTGTAGCTTTGGAAGGACTGTTTTATAAGCTAGCAAACAGACAGTAGTGTTTCAGCAGCCTCCATATCTCCACATTAGTTAAGATGCTCTGTCAGCCTTAAGAATGAGTTTGTGTGTCACTAACACAGCAACAAGCCAGAACAGGGTGGGAGGAGACATCAGCTGGTCATTCAGGCAGTGTCCCAGCATTCGCCCAGCTGTCAAGAGCAGCATGGCAGCCGCTCAGAGATGAACAGCTGAAGTGATAGGGGAGAAGGTTTATAAGTTCTGCTAATGCTCCTTATGACCCATGAATGATTTTGTTTTTCCTGGCATTCCCCCTCTGTCCCAGAGCTGGAGGCAGAAAGAGACCTCTGGTGCAGAAATGAAAAGCAAGTTCAAAGAACTGTTAGAGAAGCCACTGTCAAGCAGCTGGGGTGAGATTCATCTGACCACAAGCATTTCTTCAGTGTAGACCTTTGCATCTGAGCTAAGTACCCTCAGGGATGAATTATGCTCTGGACTACCTGTTTCTTTCCCTACGTGTGACCAGCTCAGTGCTGCAGAAAAGTGAAAAGCAGCAAATCCCACTCTTAAATATTCATG
The DNA here is from genome assembly GCA_013397515.1 of Upupa epops. Lineage (NCBI taxonomy): Eukaryota > Metazoa > Chordata > Aves > Bucerotiformes > Upupidae > Upupa > Upupa epops. Next base: position 200,556 of record VZRI01005842.1, on the reverse strand, counting down.
GCATGATTGATAATTCAGGCTTTTTTTTTTTTTTGTGCCCAGAAGTTGAATCAAGGGTGACACTTAGCTGGCACTTAACATCTGTAAACCATAAAACATTGTATAATGGAAAGGAAGGTCATCAGTGCCCTTATGAGGTAATGGACTTTGCCTGAATTTGTTTAGGAGAGACTAAGAGGCAGAGCCTAGACTATCCCATGTGTTTTAGTACAGGTTAAGAACATAACTTTACGCATCCCACTGTTCAGGAAAGCTCCCTGAGATGTGATTTGTCCTTTTTGAAGGAAATGGGGCATCAGTTGGTTTTCCTACCAAGGACAGTGGTCTGGGAATGTGTCCAATGTTTTATAGGAATAATTTTTTAAGAAAGCAGATTACATCCAGAATCAAGTAATTAACCTGTAGGTACTTCTATTCTTTCCTCAAATGGCATCAATATGAGAGTTTGGTCATACAATAAACTGCACAGAGTAGGAACCAAAGCTGAGTGCCTTTCCCACTGAAGACACTCCATTGTTTTCTCAGAAGTCACTCCTGGTTTGTTCCCATCTGAGACAGAGAAGAATTGCATCCACATGTAATTGCGGTTTTAAAAGCTAATTTCAAAGGGCTGTAAACCCTCTCTCTCTATCTTTTCTATTAAGAATGATGGGTTTTGGAGATCTTCCAGTACTGAACACTCATGTGATTCAGTTATTGCTCCAAAAGTAATCCTGTTTATGATAATCATGGCAGGAGACACTGGCTCTGCCTTCGTGTGCACACCCATAACATCTGTGATACTGGCTTGGATTGGTGGGCTGAGTATGGTTTCATAGCTGTTGAACTCATAGGTTAAAGATCATTCTCTAAGCACTAAAATTGTTTTGAGGGACTTGATGGAAGAGCTGGAGTATTTCTTTATGTATGTAATTTGTTACTGACTCTATAGAAACCCTATACCCACTGTGGCAGGCCAGTAGGACATTGCTTCACCTTATCCCTACAAGAGAAAGATTCTGACTCCATGGAGATCTCTCTGGCACAAGGATGCACATGGGGAAGGCAACAATGAGAAGACACAGTCATGTTAGCAGGGCTAGTGAATACCTGTGGGCATCTCTGATCGGTTGTGGTAAAGCCATCTACCAGCCCAGACCACACTGCTCTGCTCCTTCACAGTCTAGTGATTAATACTCCTTAAATTCTGCCTGAGGAAAGATTACCACATGGTGGACAACTGTGTGGCTGCCTCTGAAGACCCCATTAAGGGCCCCAGCTGGACCTAGGAAATGCAGGGAGGGAGCAATGACAGTTCATAGTGGCCTGAACCTTACAATGTGATGGCATCAGATTGACACTTGGTACGCCTGGAAGCTTATGCAGTGCCAGATGCGCAAAGCTGGCATAAATGTAGTTTATGTTTCCTGCCTCTTGGACTGACAAAGTCTGTACAGTATCTTGAGGGGACTCAACACCTTCCTTATCCTTGGTGTTGCAACATAACAAACAAAAGCTCAGGTTTAAACCTGAAGATAGACCTTCTGTCATGCCAATGTCACAGAGCTGGTGCTGGCATTACATTGCTAGAAGTTAAAGAAGAAACAAAGTCAGACCCATTAGTAAGTACCAGATGTGGAAACTGTGGTTATTTGCATGGCTGTGGATGGATAGGAATACTACTGAATTTAAGGGACAGCACTGTGACCCTTCAAAAGGAGATTATCAGATTATACTTTGGCATGGTGTGACCCTGCCAGCCCAGCTGATCGTATGCACTAAATCATTTTCGTCTCACAGTATCCATTCTCTAGAGAAGAAGGAATGAGGTTCTTTGAAAGTGAGTTTAGAGATGTCCCTCAATGTATCATGTGGATCACACTGATCTGCTCTTGGATGCTACATCTCTACCATGTGTAGGTGAATGTCTCAACATGCATTATCAAACACACCCAGAACTGTTCTCTGACACACAGGCCCACTGGTGTGGAACAGCTCCTCCATCTATACCCTGGAACTGTGTTGGGAATTAGCCCTGGCTGTGCTAACTCCCAGTGCACAGCTGGGAGTTGCCTGGGGGAATGCAGGTTAGGTTGTATAACCCAAAATTATGCAGAGGCACACCAGTACTGTAAAGAGACCCAAATCTGAGTTGAAACACTCCCTACCAGTGTTTAACCTGTCTTACAGACACTGCCTCTGTGTGCACAAGAAATTTAACTCCTTAATGAGAGAGATTTCTCCACTAGTGTTCCTGTGCATGGATTTGTGCAGTTGCAGTGAAGAGTAATCTGTGAGGATAAAGCTATTACTGGCCACCAATTTCTGAAAGCTTTGCTAGCTTTGAGAAAACTTGGTGGGCTTGGAAAGAAGTTGTACCAGACACAGCAAAGCAGAGTTCAAGCAATACTAACACTGTAGTATGAGGAGCATTATTTGTAGCTAAGGGAAGTAATGCAGAAAGGGAAAAGTCTGTAGACGCAGATGCTATGTTTGTGAGTAAAAGAGGTTCTTCCAGAAAGCAAACTGCCAGAAAATAGCTTTCATTCTCATTCTGTTAGTTCCCTTGTTTACCCTGGGTTACATAAAATCTCATCTAACACTGTTGTTTGTCATCTTTTGATTTCCTCAGTCAGTAGCCAGAACACTTTGTGTTAACAGAAGTGTCTCTTCACCTCTTGGCAAGATTCTTAGTCATGATATTGCCCATACATAAAGCATCTCATTTTCCTTTCCAGTGAGGATCGAGTCATTGAACATTACAAGAAGCTAAATGGTCAGACAAGAGGTCAAGCAATTGTGAAGTAAGTGAAACAAAAGTTGCTTCTTGTGACCTTTTTTTTTATCCGGAATTATTTGTACTGGTCTGTGAATACAATATGTAACTATGTCTCCTATCTCATCTAATGCTTTATTTTTAAGTATTTGTGAACTTATGTATTTATTAAATCATTTTTTTCAGATCATACTCTCAGCTTTTCAGACTTGTTATTGTCTTATGTGTTGTTTTGCAGTTACATGAGCATTGTAGAATCCCTCCCAACATATGGAGTGCATTATTACGCGGTAAAGGTACGTGATACAAAAAAAAAAGACTCATTTATTGAATTAAACTGTTGTTGGAAAGGGAGGGACTGAGGTACAAATAACCATCCTGCTTTCACAATACAATACACTGCTACTAAAGTCTTGTTTAACTTCCTGTGGTAGGATAAGCTTATTTCAACTGTGTAGTGGATGTTTGGTAAATACAGCTCCAAAAAGGAAAATCCTGTTCTTGGAGATAAAACTCTTGTAGCCCTGTTTTGCTGGAGATACTCAGCTCACAAGCAGCAGCAAGCTCTGGTGATACCAGTGAACCAGCACCAAAGACACAAACCAGCCACATCACTGGCAGTCTTGGTGTTTTACTCCTACTTCCAGTAGGTCAGACTTTTCTCAGCTGACAGATCTACAGTCCGCTAAAGAGGGCCAGCCATGACCTGCAGACTGCAGCTTCATTCACTTGAGATGCAGAGATAGATGGATGCAGAGATAGTACAATTTTTTTAACACCAAACTCTTGTCTCATACCTTATAGATAACATATCCCCTGCCCCAAAACAATGTCTTCTCCTACATGGATTTTGTGCAGGTTATCCATGAAACCCCTCATTCATTCTTTTTCTCCAATGATTTATCACCAAATCTTCCAGTTTCATACTATTATTATGTCTATGCCTTACCCACTGTGTAGAGTTGGGTTGGGTATTTTTACATAAAGAAAATCAATAAACATAAAGAAAGCTAGATCCTCTCTCCCCAGAGCATACTCCTTCATTTATCACCCCTGAAGTTTTTATGTGTTTCACTGTTATCCTTCCTCAGAGATTGTATACGGTTTTATACAACTATAATGTCTTGCACACACAGAGTACCATGAAAACACAGATATCTGTGACAGCACCTGTCTCATGGAGATGTGTTTCTAGTCTATTCCTGCTAATGTGCATGGAATTTCATGAAAAGCTTTACAATCACAAAATCATAGAATCACAGAATGCTTTAAGTCAGCTTCATCTTTGGCCAGAGGGTAGGATCTGTCCAAACCATTGCATCCAGATCTCTTGGACTAACCTAGATCAATAAAGAACTGCTGGATTTGGCTACAAACATTTGAGAGCTATTCCACTGAGTTTTCCATGACCAGTAAGTACTAGTGAGCAGAAATGAGGTAGCAAATATTGCACATAATAGGGTTTGCTTCTGACTGATGTTTTGTTTTGCTACAATTTACCCTGCCAGTCTCCATCACACAAACAGAACAGCTGTAATTTCATTGAGGACTCCAGTTCAGTAAATTGCAAAGACACCAGTATCAGATATCAGCCGTTACTCCATAAGGCCATTTTATTGCAGGCTCAGACACAACACAGTTGGGCTTGAGCCTATCAGACCTTATCACTTGGTAGCTCTCAGATCCCATTACTGCTGCATTTTCAAGATTAATGTTAAAATCCCTCCACATAATTCAAGTCCGCTGGGTGATTTGCTTTCCTTCATCTACAACCTCTGAGTGTTCAGACTGGATAATTTACAGGGAGGAGGAAAAGGATGCACCGGTGCACAAGGAACTTATGTCAAACCTCCTCACCTGCCCCAGCAGTATTTCGAGTAACTTCATCACACGTGATACATTTGAAATGGTTTTATATGTCATGGAGAAATAGTGAAACAGATCCCTCCTAAACCCCACACAACTTCGTGACTTGAGGACATTCAGCAGGGGTAAATGTAACAGCACCCAGGACATCAAAGATTTTTACTCTGAATAACAACCTAGGAAATCTCCAGCAGTTCCCCCATCGCATTCAGTATAACTCCTTCTGTTTTCTCTTCCAGGACAAGCAGGGAATTCCTTGGTGGTTAGGACTTAGCTACAAGGGGATTTTTCAATATGACTACCATGACAAAGTGAAACCAAGAAAGGTAAGTATTTACTTTCCTATTAAGGTCTGGACTTGCAATGCATGTTACAGCTTGATTTGCAGGTGCAATTTATGCCAAATGCTGGCATTCATTCATGAGATTTTGAAAGATGTTAATTTTCTCCCAAACTTATCTGAATGACTGCAACAAAAAAAAAAAAAAACTAATGAAAAATGTAGCTCTTAATTTATTAACTGTTGTGGTATAAGAAAGGGGGGGGGGAAGTCACTTACTCTTACAATTTCCTCTTTTTTGTGTGTGTGGTTCATTAGACATGAAAGAGAACTCTTAGGTGCTGAAGGCCTTTCGTCCACTGGCTGTGGTGGGACTCACCCTACATTTAATAGTGTATTGTCAAGCTATAAATGATGTGAGAGAGAAAGGGAAGAAGAGACAGAAAAGTTTATTACTTCTATTGCAGAAAGAAAAAACTGAATTATTTTCCCAGGAGCCTTACGTATGATAATCAACAATTTTACTAACTGAAGAATTAATGTCAGGAACAGGAAGAGACAACTTCCATCACATGCCTTAAAAAAAGAGTGTTACAAAATTTGTGCCCACATTCTGATTTGTTTGGGTACTTTACTTTGAAACAGTTCGCAAAAATAGAGCTTAGTCAGCACTGACTGGCCATGCTAGTCACTTCGTGAGCACTTATAGCAGGCTTTCAGCACATCTGAAAATCAGAATTTGTCTCTGTTTTCCCAAACCGCCTTTGAGAAATCCATATAAGGAATGTCCTGTGTATTTGGGAGAAGCAAGGTTTTAATCCCCTGAGTGCATCCTGCTAGGTGGACCCATGTGTTCTGATTTTCCTGCCTAGGATGACATTTAATGTAAAACAGCTTACCCCTGAGTACTAGCCCTGTGGGTGGGCACAGTCTGTTAGCAACAGTATTTGTTGTACTGCAACACAGACATCAAGAGGAAGCTTTTGAACTTGCTTGCAGGCTACAGAACTGGATCATTTGGAAGAATTTGGCAGCTCATTTCTGGATGCAAATGATTCCACTGTCTCTGTAGCAATGCTCCCTCTCTCTTTGTGAGCACCAGGCAGTGTCTAGCTTGTGGAGGTGAAAGAGATAGAGCAGCATCTATTAAAATTAACAAGAATAAAGGTTTGGTAGAAAACAGAACTGCTAAGGAGGCAGCAGGAGACAATAGGTGCATCTATTAACTTTTATTCACTGAAGTCTATTAATGGGGCTTTCGATCCATTGAAGAAAAAGATGAGGGGAGTGAGATGTTAACTCTGAAAGTCACATCTATTTGGGATCAATCATTACCTGCAGAGCAAGCCCCACTCACACGTGATATTCTAGAACATGCCTAGGCTAAGTGTTTGCACCCACATACCTCCATCACTGCCAACCCCCCAGGGAAAACATGTCCTTAAAGGATGCCTTCAGAAGTCAGTCTTAGCCATAGAAGAAGACAGTGTCTTACCATCACAAGGACTCAACCATTCACAAGCTATAGTGATTTTTATTAACCTTGATGGGATGTGAGGGTTGGTGAAGAGCAGCAGCTGAAGTCAGATGCTCCAACTGCTTGAAAGGAGACAGGCATTCCCACCAACAGAGTTAAGCCTCCTTTCTCAACTTCTCTGCTTTTCCTTCTTCCTAGCCACTCTGAGTGATCTGGTCTCTAGCATTGGTTTTAGAACTTAATAGCGTCTTCGTCAGCCTCTTCCTCCTCGTGTCCCCACCAATCAAATTCTAGTAATCATATTGCCTCTTGAATAGGGGGCTGTAGGCTTGCTTCTCTTACCCTTTCTCTGCAAGCATAATCCTAAAATGCAGAAATATAATGTCTTTATTAGGAATAACTTTTTTTTTTCCCACAGTAAATTATGTAGGAGACCCAAAACAGTGGTGCTGTCTTGTCTGTAAACCACTGAGGACTTCTGTGGTCATAAATTGGAGAGAGGAGGTTGGATGAGGAAGGAGAACAGGAATTTCCGGGTTAGAATGTGTCCATTGCCATAAACCAGAGACCACAGCAGTGAAAAGATAGCCTAGATGAGCATTTCTCTGGTATATGATGTTTGAAAACCCTATCTGTTGCCAGGGCTGTTCCACAACACACTAAAGGTGCCAAGGTCTAAACTGGGGACAGAACTTGGGCAGAGTTGCTGAGGCTTCATTATTTCTCCATTGAGTCCTTTTAACCTCTGTAGAGCAAGTAAAAAGACTCCTTACCCTGCACAGGTGGTAAAACCCCTCTGGCAAGACCAGTTCAACTGCTGCAGTGAGGTGTAATGTTTAATCCTCTGCTAATTAGATTGTAAAATTGCACTCAATAACCCTGCTATCCGTGAGTTTACCGTAGTATCTGATTCATTACACTTTACTAGCCTGGGCTGATTCAGGTCTTCGCTGTGCAAAGGGGAGGGGTAAACTGTACTCACTTTCTGCAAGGTAAAATTAGGAGAGTTGGGGGTAAAGAAATTATATCTTTTCTGATCTTTTATTATTCTGTTCCTACACATTGCCAATGCCAAAACCAAACTGAAAAATCACAATGGAGAAGTAAATCTCTCCATAAGAAACACAAGCAGAAAATTGTAGGAAGACACCAATTGAAACCAAACATTTCTATAAAATGCACATAGAAATCTTGCTTGTTTTACAAGAAAGATTGTGATGTTTTCCTATTATGTCATCCTAGATAGATTTCCACGCTTATTGTACTTACAAGTAAAACTGTAGCCCACACTAAGCAGCTGGGCGATCCCATTAGCAGTCAATCAAAACCACATCTTTTATTAAATCACTGGTGTAAATCAACCATATGAGTCTTGAAAACTAACCATGTTTGTCAGCAAGTTGGATGGGGCTGGAGAGGAGGATCGAGGCTGATGCAGGGCCAGAACCTGATCTTGCTTGTGGTATTCTCACTCAGGCATAAGTCCTCTGGCACTACTAGGGATGCAGTTGAGATGGGTTTCTGGTATCTAGTCCAAGGTGGTTCAGACAGGAATGCAGGGCTATTAAATTGGAATGCATCTGGGCTGCAGAGCCTGTTGTGACTCTGTGCTTCTATTTCTATGCTCTCTCCTTCCAGTGTTCAAATTCTCTGGAAGGCTTGAAGCTACCCAAAGCTACCACTTTAAGGCTTATCATTCTTTCTCTTTTAATCGTGTGTACTCAGGGTCTAGCTTCTCCATTCAGCAAGCCCTGCCAAAGACTTCCTCTTGAGTGCTGTCTGTTCAAAACCAGATTTGGTCCATATCAGTTAAAATCTGATAGCTTTTCATTCTTAGGTATTAAACACCTAAGATACACCTCACAAAACCAACCAATGCAGCTCTAAGTGATCCTGTTCTAGCAGGGGACTTGGACTTCACAATCTTCAGAGGTCCCTTCCTGTGATTCTGTTACAAGAAGAAAGGAGTATCAGGAATGGAAAGATGGCAGCTGTCCTGATAAGCTGTCCTGATGCCTCATGTGCTGAGGCATTATGGAAACTTAGCAGCAGCTTGCAGAACCAGAATCATTTGTGCAGCATCCTGGGTGGGCAGAATCCATCTCCCTCTTTGTTAGATCTATCTTCTACAAACTCTTCAATGTGAAATGGCCCTTCAAGGCTCAGTGTACCTTGAAAAAAAGCACAACAAAAAGGTCATTGTCCTGCTGGGCTCCACCCATCTTGGGACAACACCATCCAATATTCACTATAAACCAAAGCAAATGCTTTGGAGCCAGTCTTCAGATAAGTTGTGCAAGCACCATGTTCCACAAGCTGCTGACACTGAAGTAACCAAACCTATCATTCTCAGAGAAGGGTCATTAGGATGTGTCCTTCTTGTATCACAGAGCGACTGGAAATAAAGAGCAAAACACTGCAACCTCCCTGTGCCACTGTACTGTCTGTGAGTGGTGGCTGTTCATTATAACCAGCAGGCAGGGATGTAACTCCATTCCATCCCAAAAAACCTGTAAAATAAGAAGAAGCGGCACAGCCTGGAGCTGTGAGACCTGCACGCCCAAGAAGTTGTAGTGATACCACTATGCTGTAGATACTACCATGTTGTAGAGAGATACTCCCACTGATTTAAGAGCCCAAAGGCATCTTTTAGCACAAACAGCTTAACAGTTACTAAACAATTAACTCTGAGCTGAAGACTGAATGATTAATAACATCAGCAAAAGGGCTTCCACATGACAAATAACAATACAAATTGTTTAATTTAGCACCAAAAATAAAATTACCTTAAAGGACAGTCTTGCTTAGTAGCTTTACAAGAAGTACTTGTATATAGAGTTACCTCATTTTCATCCACAGAAGACAACAAAACCTGAGGTGAACTTTTTTCTCAGGCTCAGACAAACATTACCAGTGTTTGCATTGTCTGAGTGATTAAGCAGATCCCAAGGGGAGCAAAGACTTTGGGAAACAAGATAGAATGTGAGGTATCTCCAAATTCAACTGTGAGTGGAGCTTGACAAAGATATTACAGCCAAACATCACTTTCTGCCATTTCTTGTCAGCATTTTCCTTTCTCTGAGATGAAATGAGGTGTGCTATAGAATTACTTTGTCCCTTGCCAAAATGTCTCCACAACACTCAATGGATTCTCATTGCAGAAGAATTTAATTCTGAGTATTGTGAATCCAAAGCGATGGCAGTGCATTGACTTCCCATTTAAACATGCAAAAACAAGAGCTGATTTGGGCCTATCTTTCATCAAACATGAGTAAAATCAGTAGCTTTAAGTGTTTCGTAAAAGAGAAATCACCTGCTCTCAACAGCATAAGCAAAGTAATAGGAATATTAATTGAGTCCTGAAAGTTTGCTGCGTGGTGTCACTTGGCCTTTACCAAACAGCAAGAGATAGAGTGAACTTCTCCAATTCCAGAGGCAAAATAAGGTATTCACCCAGTAGGAGCAATAAACTAATTATGAGCTGTTTTATTGCAGAACAAATAGAGATCCTCTCTGCTTTAGGGCATAATGAAGCATTGTCAAGTCAGTAATTGCACTGATGGAGTGGTTAAACTTGTGCTTCCAGTGGCAAAGGAATGACAGACCAGTAACTTAAAAACCCACAAATATATGAAATGTATAGAACCTAGTGAACAATGGGGAGGAGAAAGCTGACAATTCTCTGAGCATAGAATATCAAGAAAGTCAAAAAAGCAAAAGAAGCATAAAATTCCTATCAGTTCCAGGGATCCCAGCTCACTTGTATAACTCCTTGCCACTTGATACCACAGAGATCAAGAGATTAGAAGGGTTGAAGATAGGACTGAACATGTCACCCTTCATCCAATGTTTTAACATTTAATTGACTGGTTTCAAACAGGATTTTTGGAGGCTTATAAATCTTTATGTTCAAAGAGCGTGTTTGATTTGCCAGTAACTGGGTTTCTCTTGTCAGTGGTATGGAGCATGTGTAACACTCCTCTTGCTGGCATCCCACTGAGCCACAAGGAGTATTCAGAATGGGGTGGCCATTCTTTAGAGCATCCAGAATCAAATGGGGTCAGGGATGACGCATTGGACTTGTTTCTAGTTGAGCTTTTCTTGGAACAGCATCATTTCCTAAGACCTTTGCAAACAGCTTTGGGCTTGGTACAGTTACATTAGTTGATCTTAAAGTAGATCTTAAAGGTCTTTTCCAACATAAATGATTCTATGATTCTATGATCTTTGCATTGCAGACAGGAATGAAGGATTTCAGATTTATAAATTATACAAGAGGAGCAGAAAACATTTCCAGGAAATACAGGTTTTAAAGCTAGCAGAGTCTTAGTGGTGTTGCTGCAATAAATAATTCACTGTGATTAGCTGGCTGTTAAGGACTACCTGCTGACTCCTGCTCAATGCTCTTACTTCTCTTCCCGTTGCTGATCCTTCAAGCTTTCTGGATTATGGACTTGGCTGTAAACTGAACCAGTCTTCAGGTCATGGCGGGTTCAATTCATTTTATAGGGCAGTAATTCAGTCTTGGTTTAGTATCTGGAAATGTGGAGCACTGGAGGAGAGAGACATGTAGAAAATGAGGTTCTTTACCATGCTGCTGCTTCTCATGGAGAGAGCTTGCTTACCCTATTTGTTTCCATAACAAAATGTAAGCCCAAGACCTGTGAATCTTGAAAAGCAGTCAGAGTTTAAGACCTCCCCCTGTTGAAATATTTTATCCCATCCCTGTTATACAGGAGACCATGCTCTCACTATCGCCTTTTTTCCTGCTGCTAACCCTCAATTTTGGGTGCTCACATACAGCAAGATCTTCCTCTTTCAGCACCCATTCCTCCATGCATTACTGCTGCTCTTGACTGTGCCAAAAAGCTGCCAATCACTGGGAGATGAATAAATCACATCAGAGCACGCAGGGTTGGAAAACAGACTTTTTCATGGGATTTGGCTGGATGGACACTGCAGATTTCCATGGGATTTGGCCAGATGTGCCGCTGGGCTGTCATTCAGTGAGCATTTCTTTTGGCAACAATAGTAGCCAAAGTGGCCTTCACCACCCTCCTCCCCCATTGCAATCCTGACACCATTGCTCATTTCCTCTCTTGGCCCACTTCTTCAGCCATGCTGGTATCATTCTGTGGCTGAGAAGAGATCTGAGCGCAACATAACCCAGCTAAAAAATGTGGACACTTTTAGCCTCAATCAGTTCCAAATCCCATTCACCACAATCAGTGACTACAGCATTGGAGTAGGAGCTGGGAATGGGTGCAGGCTGCATAAATCATGACAACCAAAGAAAGAAACTGCCATTAACCTACACAGTAACTTTGTGGACCAAGACAAGGGCTCCATAGTTTGGAACAAGACAGAAGTTTGGCTGCATGGACCTTGCCATGGCTGAACCAGAATGAATTAACAGGTATGGGTCACCATCACCACTATCTCAGATAAGCTGGCAAAAATTTACTTCAGCATCTCTCCCAAACAGGGCTGATCTCAGATTACCAAGTAGATTGTTTAGGTAAAGCATCTTCTTAAAATCATCTTCAATTCAGTTTCCATTATCGAGGTAAATAGGTGGCTGTTCAGGTACAATGCTTGTAAACACAGGTACATAGTCTAAGGCACCACTTTTTTATAAGGAAACCAACACTGTCTTGGTGGTTTAGTGTGTATGTACCTTGGTGATATCACCAGCCACACAGGTTTTAGGGGTTTCTGTAAAAATATACATTCACTAAGGCTACAGAATGATGTCCCATCAAATGACCTGGCCAAGTGAAGTCCATGGACACCATTAAATATAGGAGTAGTCCCACCAAAGTAAAACTTCCTTTCACTAACTGTGTTGCCGTATTAACATCTTAAAGGGTAATTTTCTATAAAAGCAGCAGACAAATCTTAAATGATTCTGCAGCAGACAGCAGCAACTTAAACAAGATGCAAAGACAAATCACTCTCACAGCATAAAGTGAAATAAATTGGACCTCAGCACCCTGGAGTTAGGGTGGAGATCTGCAGTGAGACTGAAATCTCCTCAAGCACTTGCACTTGGCTCTAAAGTGCTAGCAGGATCCCCACATGCTCCACCCCTCTCATATGGTGTCTGTAAGTTCACCAGGACTCTCTTCTCCAGAGGCCTGGGCATTTTTGTCACCAGATGAAGCCAGGCAAGGTATTCAGTGGCTAAAAATATGAGTCAGTGGCCTGGGTAGGAGGCTCAGAAGGTCAGGTGTTGCAGCCCATTACCACGTCCATGGGATTGCTGCTTCAGTGGCATCCCATAAGCAGACATGCTGTGTCACATGAGTGTCACACATGTGTGTGCTTCAAAACAAGCCTGGTAGGATGGGGATGGCATTTCCTGTATCTTGGATCCAAGAAGATCTTTAGTAATCCACAAAAGGATCTTTATGAAAGAGAGTAGTGGGGATGGTTTGTGAGTGACATAAATCATTCCAGAGTGCTATAGCTGATTCATAGAATATAGGCTGGACATCCTCTAATACACAGTGTATTATCATAGAATCATAGAATCATTTAGTTTGGAAAAGACCTTTAAGACCATCAAGTCCAACCATCAGCCTAACTGTACCAAGCCCACTGCTAAACCTTGTCTCCAAGTTCCTTATCTAAATAAGCTGAATGCATCCAGGGATGGCGATTCAACCTCCTCCCTGGGCAGTCTGTTCCAAGGCCTGATGACTCTTTCAATGAAGTATTTTTCCTTAATGTCTAACCTAAACCTCCTGTGGTACAACTTGAGACCTTTTCTTTTTATCCTATCACTTGTTACTAATGAGAAGAGACCAACCCCCACCTCTCTACAACCTCCTTTGGTTTATGTCAGAAAGGAGAGATCTTCTTTCTGTGCAGAAAGATCCAATCACATTTACTTGTTTGCAGAGGATTAAAGAAAGAAACTATAACTAATTTATAGGGAAAAAACAATTCTCTGTGGACCCATTGATTTAGATACACTCAGCAGATTCTGAGAGCATCGACCAGATACATATATGCAGCAAATATGGATTCGGTTGTACACACAGACAGACTCATCTCCCAGTCAGTATCCAGTTATAGACACAAATATCAAGTTGCATTACGTAGACAAATAATGCTTTGTAGAAATAGCAGCTCTTCCCTCTGATGCTGTCTTGAGTCTGTGAGCCAATAAATCACTTTAAAATTTAATAGGGAATTGTTTCCATGCTGGAAATGCAGAGTGGTGATCTAGACGCAATTTCTGTTTGGTCAAGCCAGAAATGTTTGTTGGGGTGGCGTGGCCCCCATGAGAACCACACACACCAAAAGGGATCTCAAATTGGAACAGAAATTGTTTGGCTGCTTGGCAAAAAGTAAGTCCTGAAGCCTGAGGGGAAGAAGTAATAAGATAGTGAGCTGGGATTGCTGACAGACCACTGAAAGTCTCACTTAGCCAAGCCACATTCTTATTTGATAGGGGAAGGGAGGATGGCAAGCCTCTGGGAAGACCCTTGGTGGGATTTTTTTCCCACATCACACAGGCACCCTTTTTTTTTGCTTTGGGAAGTGAAAGGAAAAAAATTACTCCAAGCTAATAGAAATACAGGAATGAATGGAAGTCTGGCAGGATAGAGGACTAAGTTACAGTGCAGCATCATCCCCATCTCATGACCTGGGGGCACCATCCACAGTGGGTCACACTAATTCACAGGTGACAGTCCATGGAAATCTCTTGGTAAATCTGCCCCTCAAACAGGATTCCATTTGTTTAAGCTGAGATGGTGTTGTTCTGCCTGGACCAAATCCTTCCTCATTCACTCTAACTAGTTTGACAAAGATATGATTGATGGCAGTAGGGTTGGCTTGAGCCAGAACACAAATCCATGTCTGGAAGCCATGGCCCCACTGAAATCACTGGGACAAAACTGCCATTGACTTTACAGGAGCTGTGATTTTCATACAGTTTAAGGCCAAAAAGGGACTGTTCATAACCTCCACTCTGACCTCTGGCATAATTCAGCCCCTGGAATTTTGCTTGCTGGTTTGTTCAGTGAAGGGAATGACATGGCCAGGGAAGATTTTTTTTTTTGCTAAATTTGTTTTGTCTTTAAATTGTAAAACAGAAGACTTGGGAGTTTGTAGCTGCACTCATGTGAGCTGTGTGAAGATACTGTCGTTGTTAACTTCAAGTTTAGTACCAGTTTTAGTATTGGGATGTCATCCATGGTTGGCTCTTGCCCATAGTGTAGGCAAGGGAATGAGTTCCACTTGGGCCGTTACAAATCTACCACATATTTCCCTGCCTTTCCTAGAAGCCTTTCAGAGCATCTGGTCTGGGTGATAGCTCGGGCATTTGGAGGGATGACTGTTCCTTCTGTATAGTATGATTTAACAAAGTATTAATAACCCAAAAAGCTGCAGGATGTGAAGGATTGAGATGCCTTATAGGTCAGTAAGTCCAACAACCATTACAGTTGGTCACTTATTAGATGCTTAGAATCAAATAAAAATATAGATCAAAAAGACCTCTGGTGGTCTCTAGCCCAACCTCCTGCTCAAAGTTGGAGCAACTTTGGAGTTCAATCAGGTTACTCACAGCCCTAGTGTTTGACCACCTTGTTTTGAGTTTGTTGGAACTTTTTCATACACCTAGTCAGAATTTCCCATGCTGCAACCCTACGTGTGTCTATTGACTCTTACACTTTTGCTCCAGGAAAAGTCTGTCTCCAGACAGACTTTTAGGTCACCAAAGGGAGCAGGTAGAACCTCTGTAGATTTCTGCACATGGTTGGATTCTGAACAGCCACCAACTGGCATCTGAAAACCCTGAGAGCATGTGTGTCACTGAGTAATCCCATTCTGCCTGTGCCCCATCTCAGGTGCTTCAGGGAAGGACATAAATACAGATAAGGGATAGAAAACAAGACCCCAAATACCTGAGCATGTGTATCTGGCTCTTAGTACACCCGATGCAAAATGGTTCACACTGTGTCACAGAATCACATTCTGTTTGGTTGGAAGACAACTTTAAAATCATCAAATCCAATCATTGACTTAGCACTGCCAGGTCATAACTAAACAATGTTCCTCAGCACCACATGTCTTTTAAACACCTCCAGGGTTGGTGACTCCACCACCTCCCTGGGCAGCCTTTTCAAAGGTCTGATAACTATTTCAGTGAAGAATTTTTTCCTAATTTCCAATTCAAATCTCCTCTGGTGCAACTTGATGCCATTCTTTCTCATCTTGGCTCTTGATACTTGGGAGAACAGACGAAGCCTCACCTCACTAGAGGTGTGTTCCCACAGGGCCCAACCACACAGCACAATGCCCATTCAGTGTCAAGTCCAACTCTTGTGGGCACAGCAGGCAGAAGAAAATATCAGGGTCTCAGCATCCCAAATCCATGACAGAGAAGCCTTTGCGTTGCTCAAAATAGTACTACTAAGGCATGTTTCTCTAGGAATCATAATCTGGAAAGCACTGTGCACCAACCATCAGTGCTGCCTTTCGTCAACCCTCTGTCCTCTCCCTGAGCTGCAGACTAACACAGGAGCCAGCAACAGCCCTCATTACTGCCAGGAACTCCCAATCGGAGGTATGGTTCCTCTGCTCGGTACTCAGACAAGGCTTCCCAAGCACAAACAGTACACAACCCAGCAGAGCTCCCCACACCTCAGCAAAGTCCTCAAGTCATCCAGGGTATGAGTGACCAAGCCAGAAATACTCGCCTGTGACTCATTCAAAAGCTCCCCTCCCTTCTTTATCAGGAGCCTCTGGCATTTTTCAAATGCTCTCATGCTGACCCTGCCTCCTGCTGTGTGCAAACACTGCAGCACAAGCCCCACGGTCAATAAAAATGGAAAAATCTTCTTTAGACTCACATGGCTGAAGCGGATGCAGATCCCTGGGCCTCCTCTCCTCCAGGCTCAACTTAATTAGGGAGCAGCCAGCAAACCACAAGCGTGCTCACAAAAGCTGCTCGCATCTGAAGGGCTTTGAGTGCAGCTCTTTGTAACTAGTAACACACATCTGGTGCCTGGCAAGCCTGCCTGCCTCTTGGAAGGGCATTTCAGTGAGAAAATTCCTGTAGCTTGCACCTGAATTCTCCACAGCACACTGCACAGCACTGGGATCTCTCCCCTGACTTTTCTCCTAATCTGCCAGCTTTGCAGAAAAGCCATTTCTGGCACTGGCTTCCCCACTGTTGCCTCCCCACCCACCCTGGTGAATCTTAAACAGGACACATGGTCCAATAGGGAACAATTATCCCTTTGAATATTGTGGGTTGATAAGGTGTCTAGCAAATTCAAGCCACTCTGTTAGTTCCAGTTTTATTTGCACAATGAGGCCAGAGAATCATAGAATCGCTTAGGTTGGAAAAGACCTTTGAGATCATTGAGGCAAACCGTTAACCCAACAGTATCAAGCCCACCGATAAACCATGTCCTTAAGCTCTGGATCTACACAACTTTTAAGCATATCCATGGTGGGGACCATCCCCCGCTGAGGAGGAGGGAATAGGGGTAATTCTTTTCTTCTCTTTTAGTAGACCCCTTCCCTTTCTCGTGCATGCATGAACGTGTGGCTGTGCTCAAAAGTCAGTCTTGGGAGACTTCCTAAAGTATCGATTGAAGACTAAATGGTCTTATGCACAGCCTGTAATGATGGCCTCTACCAAAAATTGTTTCCATCTGAAAGCCACACAGTGCTGCATTATCTGAAATGGACTGCTGACCTCAGAAGAGATCCCAATGGGCAAATCACCACATCACAGAAACTGAACCCACCGCAAGCACCACTAATTGTCCCCTTGTCTGCAGGCTCTGAGTGAAGACTGCTCTTCTAGGGCAGGAGAACTATGCCCTCAGCTTGTGTTAACATGTGATTGTCTCCCAAGCCTTATTGCCAGCCTGCGTAGGGAGATACTGTCCCAATCCCCGCTAGAGGTACCTTTTGCATAGCAAAGGTCGCTATGCCCCTAAAACAAGTTCAGTAAAACCACTATCAAACTGTCCCACTCTCAAGGGCAAGTGCTGGATTTGGGCTAGCAAATCAGCCAAAGACAGTCATAAGCTAAATCACAGAATCACTCAATCTTTTTGGTTGGAAGAGACCTTTAAGATTAGTAAGTCCAACCTTGGACCCAGCACTTCTAGGTCGCCACTAAATCAAGTCTCTAAGCACCAGGTCCATACCTCTTTTAAATCCCTCCAGAGATGGTGACCACCACTACCCTGAGCAACCTTTTCCAAGGCCCAGTGACCCTTTCAGTGAAATTCTTTCTAAGCTCCAGCCCAGGCCCCTAAACACAAACCAGATGCAGCTTTGGTGCAGAAAGATGCAAACTTGCTGAGAACATGGATGCGTTGGCTCCAACTAGCCCCAAACCAGCAGGCATCTGTTGTGGCTGCATTTCTGCAAGACTGTTGAAATTACAACCAGCTCTCTGCTGTAGTTCATATTCTCCAGGGAAGGCTGCAAGCACCAGTGTGTTAAAAGAACCTTGATGAGTAAAAATTATGCTTCCATTTAAGAAGACCCACTAATGACATGTGTGCATCTGTCACTGAATTAACAACATTCATTTGAACTTGTGTGGAAGCTGGGCAACTGATAAAGAGAGCAGCTTGCTTACATTAGAAGGTCTGGCTGAAGAGAGATCTTGGGCTTTTTTTCTCCTGGGGGGCTGTGATGGGCTAACAGGAAATCAGATACTGTCTTGTAGGTATTCACTTCTTTCGGACTGAGTTCCTGATGTATAGGAAAGGCAAGACCTCAGTGTGGGCAGAAGGAGTGGGAGGTTGCAGAATAATATTTGGGGAGCAAAGGGAGTGCAATTATAGCAACTGTAAAATGCATGTGTACGTTGTGGAGAGCAGGGCTATGGAAAAACAGACACGAACTGAAGTTGTGAGGTCCCTTTCACCCCCTCCCTCCCAAGAGTCTGTATTCACCTCTTTCCACACTCTGCCAAGAAAAACGTAGAAACTGAATATAAAAATGCAGTGATCTGGAGAGTTGCTCTGGTGCCCAAAGTGTAGGTGCCTAGTGTTGTTTTAGAGGATCCAAGAAATCCAGATAGGGCACCAGAACCATGGCAGTCTGTCCTTTCCTCCAGGGAAAGGGCAGCAGCGAGGGCCAGGCACGGTACCCTGGGGCACAGAAAATAGCACTGGACAGCTGTATTCAGGGGTCTGCACAGACACACACCCCCTTAGAACCTTGTGTGTTTGGACAGTTGGAATTAATCATCAAAGGGAAACGTAGCAGTGGCTAACAAACAGAATACTGAGAGGTTTTGGAGCAGGGAGGACAAAATCAGAAAAGATCAGAAAGCAGAGTAACATCCAGCAGAGTCCAAAGAAGAATGATGGGGAGGAGATTGTGAGAGGCTTGTGTTGTGCCAACAACTCAGAAAAGAGTTTCCAATTCCTTCTGCCCCATGCCAGTTTACTTATTAGTGAAAACGGGGGACCTGGGAACAGAAGAATGTTTTCTGAAAGGTGTAATCTGCCAGGTTTTCAGCATCCTGATGTGTTCCACATGTCTGAGTGCCTCCCAGACACATCCTTCTCATGGCACACATCAAGCAGCACAGCCGCATTATCCTCCCCACCTTGCAGATGGGCATCTGGAAACACAGAGGGATGATTTTGGCAGTCCACATGGCAGTCTCAGGCTTGACCCCAGCTGTTGTCAGTGGGAGTTTAGGGCCCAAACTTCCTCATGGTGCCTTTGAAGCTGGGCATTTGCAGGAGAGACAGACTCCAGTTCAGACCTCAGCTCCCACCTTTACCTCTTCACCCCATGTCTGTGCTCTCTCAATGGATAAAACAGTGGCTATTTCTGTGTTTTTCTGGGTGATTACAGCTTTGATGCATCAACTAATTTTTCCAGTGAAGGACTAAAACAATCTTCTAAGTGTAACTTAGCCCTTCAAGATCTTTTCCCTCCTGGTCCCCTTCCTGCCCTACCCTCCTGCAAAATGGACAGTCCCAGAGTATGAGACAGCTCAATGCCCTCCTTACCCCATCATTCCTGCCACACACTCCCTTGGAGAAAAAAAGAAAGAAAATTTTTAAAAAAAAAACAAACCTAAACCAAATGGTTCTTGGTTGGAAACTTTTACAGACACAAAAATTTTCAATTTTGCTGCCCCTGCAAAATTAGTGAGGAGAAAATTTGGGGCACTCACTGTGGCTTCTTTACCAGATTTCACTTCTACCAACAACTTAATCAGTGCAAATCAAATTGTGCCTCCTGTTTACTTATCTCCAGAGCACTAACACTGGTGAGCAGCTTATTGCAGCATGGCAGGGGCCAGAACCTTCCTTGGGGGTAGGACAGGAACTCCACAGAAGCTGCTTGTAGTGGGAGAAGGAGTATAAATCAGAGCAAGCTCTGCTGGCTCTGCTCCCCACACTCCGCTGCTTGCTCAGGAAAGCCAAAGCGTGAGTTCCCAGGGCTGGAGGCTCCCTCCTCCACATGGAACAGCAGCCTGGAAGCCAGGGTTTGGATTTTGGGTTTCCTCATTTATAAAACAGAGGTGGTAGTGGACTTACCTGCAGTCATGGATGTGTCCACAGTGGTTGACCTGTTCATGGTGGTGGTCTGCAGAGCTGATACGATTCTGCAGTCACCCTGTCCTTCCTGCTGGTTCTGTGATCAGTCCTCCTCCCCCAGCCCTGGAAATGAAGGTCACTTTGCCCATTGCTGTGGGTTACAGCAGGTTCAGGGACCACTAGAGCTTCATCCCACTATCCAGGAGGCAGACATCCCTTGGGCTGTCTTACGCCCAGTCAGGGCTAAGAGCATACACCAGCCCCGGGACACCTGCCTCGTACCCCATGACTGCTCTGCCTCAAGTTCCCCGTCGAGGACAGCGTTGGCTTCTCTGTGGCTGCTTGAAGAAGCCGCCTCAGAGTAGGAATGGGCGCGAAACCAGGTTCCTGCTGCATTTCACCCTGCAAGTCCTAGGACAAAGAAACAGACCAGCTCTGCTCAGGGGGCTGAGAGAAGAGCTGGGGCTGGCACTGCAGTGGAAAACACTCCCCTGTGGTGTCCCCCAGCCAGCCAGCCAACTCTGCCCCACAACTTCCACCACTGCCACACGGGGGGGAAGGAAACGCATTCTTATCCCGTTTTTTCCCGGTGGCTTTTCCATGTGCTTAAACAGCTCTTGGCACCGCAAAGTGAAACCGGCGCCTTCCCCGCCACCCCCCGGCGTCGAGCCCTGCCGGGAGCGAGGAAGGGAGGGATGCGGGGATGGACGAGGGGACGCGGGAGAACTGGACGGAGCCGCCCGATACGGAGGCTGTCCCACGGGTGCTGGGGACGGAGGGCTGTGCCGAGCAGGGCGGGGCAGCGGCGGGCGGGGCTGGACGAGGGCAGCGCCGAGGGGCCTCCCCCGCCTCTTCTCCCTCCCGCAGATCTTCCAATGGAGGCAGCTGGAGAACCTCTATTTCCGCGAGAAGAAGTTCTCGGTGGAGGTGCACGACCCACGCAGGTGAGCTACAGACGAGCCGGGCTTTGCCGTACCGAGCGGGGTTTTACCGAGCCGAGCCGAGCCGAGATGGACTTGTCGGGCAGGGCCGGGTTTTGCCTTACCCAGCCGTACTTTGCCTTGAAAAGTTTTGCCGAGCTGCGTTTTGCCGGACTAAGCCTTGCCCAGCCGGACTTTACCATGCTGAACCGTGCCGAGCCAGGTTTTGCTGTGCCGAGCCGGATCGTGCCGAGCTGCGCTTCTCGCGCCGCTGTGCGGGACTTGCTACGCCTGGTAGCTGGGGAAGCCGTCAGCAAGGGGCAGCGGGTACCTAGTCAGAGGCTACTGCTGCCTTCCAGAGGGGCACTGGGGGTTCGGGTGGGTGTTTGTGAGGATATTTCTCCTCAGGTGCTATCAGTACTTTTTTTTTCCCCCTTCTGTTTTGGCACTTCCAGATGCCCCCCGGTGCTTTGCATCTCTGGTACTCAGTGCATGAAACGGGGGTTCACCTTGTCCCCATATAGCACTTGGAGCCTGGAGCTGGTTGCCAGATTTTGTACTCAAGCTTCCTTGTAAATAAATATTCAGTAGTATAGCTGAAAGGAATGGCACAGTACCAGGAGTTCAGTGGCAGGCTGGATGAAAGCCCATCATTCATTTTGGCACAGGAGTCTTTTTTTCTCAGTTTGGAAACCTAATGTGGGAGAGAGCAAGTTCAAGTGATTGTGTTGCATCTAACCAGTGCGTTCCATAGCCTGCACTCGTGTTAGAGGATGGTTACTGGTCTGTGTTACTCTTAAAAAAGCTTAGACGTTGCTCACTAAAAGCAAAGTCTCAGTTGTAAAGCAAGTACAAATACAGGTGATGGAAAACAGTTCTCTTCCCAGACCAATGGGATGTACTACTGGCAGTAGGGTGTTTTGCCCGTCACTTAGTTGTGAGCCTGTTCCACCTGTTTCCTGTGCCTATCTGTGGACAAGTATATATACTTCATTAGAAGAGTTCTGCATGCAGTTTCTTTGCTTGCTCTGCTATGAGTATGATGCCTGCCTCCATAGGTACATTTTGTTAGTGCACAAACTGAGAGGAGCAGCCGCATAACATTGTGCAGCTCCAGGTCAGCATAGCCTAAAAGCATCTGCTTGATATTAAGCATGTAAATAGTTGCATGAAATCTAGCAGAGCAAATTCCCCAAGCTGAGCATGCACTGGGAGATTTTCCAGCAGTGGGAGTTGGGGGTAGTGCACTCCTTTCCCCACCAAGCCCTGGCAGTGGGCAAGGCATCAGAAATGTGTGCACCAGCAAGAAGCCCCTCAATGCTCACACTGGCCATTTCTGGACACAGGAGCCACAAGGAAAGGAAAACTGATAGCTCTGGGATGTTGAAATTAAAATAACGATATTTGCGACTCAGTGTCACACATGAAATGTGAACACACAGAGGAACCTCTGCTGTCTCGTTTGTACTTAAATGATAGCAATTACTGACACAGAAGAGCTTCCCTATTTTATTCCATGTGTTGTTTCTCTGAGTCAACACCAGGAGGACAAAACCATGTATCAGGTTGTCAGCTTGATACATTCTCACTACAAGGGAATTAATTTGGTTAATTTTTGTATCGAGACAGTACCAGCACCCAGGTCAAACTGGTACTCAGGCTGTAAAGCAGTGAGGCACGTGGCAGGGGCATGGTGGGAACACAGCTCAGATTCTGGTCTCCCAGCTGAGTGGGGTGGACTTCCTGAAACGAGCTGTGAGGCATGTGGAGGCAGAGGAGCAGTCAACACTGTTCGTTCTCTGCATTCCTCTCTGGTTGCCAAACCAGAGCCTGAGTCAGCAAAGCCACACAGTAAAGCAGGAGTGTGAGCACAGCTCCATGGCTGTGGCCTGGGCTGGGCAGCACAATGTATGTTTTCAAGCCCTGCCTCTGCCTGTGGCTGACTGTCCTGAACAAGCTATTTAACCTCTCTTCATCATCTTTACTTATCCCATACAGGATGAAAATGATACATTTTTGGGGTTATCAACAGAGTTATTTCCACAATACATGTGGCGTGTGTGGTGGGAAGTAACAGGAGAAACACCCATGGGACATCTCTCAAATGTCCCCAGAACACAGCTGTGAAAAGAAAGTTCACAGCTCAGACCAGCTACATCTACAAGCTTTCTAACAGGGTCCGCAGTTTTCATAGAATTATTTAGGTTGGAAAACACCTTTAAGATCATTGAGTCCAACTGTTAATCCAGCACTGCCAAGTTTTGATGGGAAACATGTATGGATCCCAAAAGGAAAAAAAACATTGGAAATCACTGCTTTTAAGTTGAGAAGATGAATGACTTGCAGGATATGTTTCTGAGAGTTCAAAATGAATAACTGCATTTGAACAGAAGAGGATGAAGCCAGAATTCAGGTTTTAGCCCATGTTTGAGTGCCTTAATGCCACTGAGCCAGTATCTCTCCTTGCTAGGTCTGTCAGCCATTGACCTGTTTCATCCATGGAGTTTTCTCACAAGGTCTTCTGCTCCAGTCACATGGAAAGGACTTGGTACAGGGTAACACAGAAACATGAGATCCCAGTTGTCTCCGACCTTGTTTATATTTGCCACAGCTGTTTCCTCAGAGAAATTTCACTACGATTTGCAGCTTCACAATCTGACTTTAACACATTTCACAGCACTAAGAAGGCCTATAAGCTGGCAGCCCTCTTCCAGGCTGAGAGTTTCACTGCAGTTTTGCTTTTCTTTAATTCTTGACTTTACCACAGCTTGTGTAGATCGTGTGCCTCCTCTCCCCATGTTCACCTTCAATTTTAGACAGGACAGTAGCTCACAGGTACCAGAAGAGAGATTGTCGATGCAGGTGCAGGAAGGCAGCCTTAGCAGGCTTGAGGACTTCCAAGTGCTAGCAAAAGAGTTGAGCATCCCTTGCACTGCATGTCAGAGCTCCTAGGCTGTCACCTGCAGTGTCACCTCCACAGCTGCATTGCACAGAGCATCTGCAGGCTATGGATTGTGGCAGGCCCTCTGTTATGCATTCTGCTGCCCAGGCTGTCTCTTGCACTGGCCCCTCTTCACCATCCACATGCATCCATGAAAGGCTGTAACAGAAGGTCATACCAAACCTCTGTACTCTGCTCCCATTCATTTCATAATCATACTCCATCATAAAGGCTTTTCTTAACAGACTGTAAAGGAGGACCCCACTCATTTGAGATCCTGTTGATCAGTGGCTTGGTTTATTCCAGCTCATGGTACATCCCCGCAGTGGGAAGGGTTCTGCACCCCAGGACACTGGGAGTCTGTGTATGCTGGTGTGCTGGGTCAAGTAGAGCTGAGGGGTGGGGAGGAAAAATGGAGCAGTTCTGTACAGTTGTGAAAGCATGGGGAAACCTAACCTGTGGGGTCTGCTAATGTTTGAGGACAATTGGGGGCTCCAGAGAGAAAATATTTATCCCTTACTTTTTCTGGTTTAAATTCACTCAGCTAATGACTGAGTACCATTCTTCTCTTCAGGTAGCCCTGTCTGAGCCCTACCACTCCCCTTTCCCGTAGCACATGGCAGGCCCTGCTATATCTGGTTACAAGTGGGGAAATTGAAGTATCTGAGAAGTTTCTCTTCCATTCCCTGAAGCAAACATTGATCCTGTGGATTTTTTAGTTGTCACCTGGGTCCTAACAGTTGAAAGCCACCATCCAAGGCCAGAGACAGTGGAGGGTGTGAGGACTTGGTTTCAGGTGTCTTAGCCTGTGATGAGACATGGAAGATTCACATGTTTGGGCATTGGTGACTTCCCTAGGACATGTAGCAGATCAGCATCAGCTCAGCCAAACCCAGGAACAGTCTGAACTGGACAAACTGGATGATGTTTGCTAACTTGAGGAGTTGTTTAAGTTAAATGCTGTCCTGGCTCAATCAGCTATTTATTGCTGTTCTCTACTTTTTTCACATTTGCACAAGGTTGTGTGTAGTAGAGCAGCAGCTTCTGCTGTGAGGTCTGTCATAGGCTTTGCCACAGAAAATAATCCAGAAAACCTTGGTGTAACCCCAGGTCATTGTTCTCTCCTCTCCAGGGCATCTGTGACCAGGAGGACTTTTGGGCATAGTGGCATCGCTGTGCATACGTGGTATGCCTGCCCAGCACTAATAAAGTCTATCTGGGCTATGGCCATTAGTCAACATCAATTCTACCTGGACAGAAAGCAGAGCAAGGTAAGCTCATTGAAGGTGGGAGGTGCATGTTGAAGTGATTTGAGTCCTCATTCTCCATAGTCCTAATTGAGTTCAAACTAGCTTCTTACTCTACACCTGTCCTTCTTACTGTTCCTCACTTTTTACTGGTCTCTTTTTCCTGGAAATGGGAGGAAGGAATATTATTTCTGGTCCACAAAGAATCTTGCAGCAGAAGGAGATGGGCAGGATGCTGACAGCCTGGCCTTACAAGGAACTGTCTTGATCTGATGCTACACAAAGGGCTGCTTAATACACAGAAGAAACCACCTTAAAACCAGAGGAGAGTGTGCTCTCCCTCTAGTTCCTTTCATCAAGAGTAATTTTAGGCATAACCAGAGCAGCAGGAGATCACTGTGAGATCTCCTGTGTAAGAGAGACTTCTTACACAGATGCCCCTCTCTGTATAAGCATGCTGGTGTAAAACTTCACAGTGAAGATAAAGTCTAGTTTGAGTGAGTAACTTCTTACACAGCTGCCCCCAGTCTTTGATGAGATGACCAGAATGTGTAGGGTGATGATCCTCCAAGTGGCTGAAACCATCTTAACATATTGCTATTGCTGACAGCACTGCCTGTGTTTTCAAGCAGAGGTTTCTCCCTCTCTTACACAGATCCTGATCTTATCAGGTCCCTTTGTGAAGCTGTTTAGCTCTCTAAATTGGCAGAATAATGTTTCTTTTTCCTGTTTTTCTTTGCTGCATTGTTTTTCTGCCAGTTAAATTACTTCAATTGGCTTGCTGAAATTATGTGAGGGACCGTCAGCATGTTATTAGTCCACCTCACTCTAAAGCCTTCTCACATTGCTTTTCCCCATCATGATCTCTGTGACTATTATAGAGTGGGTAGAAAGTTCAAATGCTCTTAGACAGGACACATGGTTACACTCGCTTTGGCCACATTCCATGAAATACAGAAAAAAACAGGGTTCCTCTGAGTTGCTGCGAGTTGTATTGAATGTAGGGAGGTAGCTTACTTCCCAACCACGCCTAAGTACCTCATGTGAACGTGAACAAAACCATGGACAAAACCACAAAAACTACTAATAACACTGTCCTGTCCCCCTCTTCTACTCAGCACCACCAGGGCAGTGCATAGTCCTCTCTGTTTTGCTCTGCTCAAAACTAATTCAAAAAAACCAGAAGTTGGAGGTTTTTTACTTGTAGTCAGATGGATTTGCTGGTCTAGTTGCAAGATATTTAGGTCACAAATGACTAAAAACAAAAGAAGATTCTCTCCTCCTCTGGTTTCTTTGGTAAGAAACTGGGTTTCTTAAATACCGAGGACTTCTCTTCAGTGACTTCTTTTGTTGAGGACTTCTCTTCAGTGACTTCTTTTGTTGTTGGCAGATTGTATTTCAATTTGATCTCCCCTCTCTCACACTTCTACAAACTGCCCCACCCCACTAACCCTCATTTGTCAACCTGTCAGGTCTGTGTCCTTGTCAGAGTGCTTTGTCACAATAATCTCAATGGTCATGCTGAGACTTTGAAGTTAAGACATGAGTATTTTTGTCCCTTTCTCTGCAGTGACCTGGTGTCTATTGTCCTCATCTTTGACATGACACTGTCAAGACTGATAGATCCATCAACTTTAATGGAACTGTTCAATTCATCCTGCTGCTCACTTCAGGACTCTGTATTCATTTAGGCTTCACTTTTGAAAACCAGTAAAATGTATTCCGGAGTGGGGCTATGTGAAATGTCTTTGTTTCAGCTCTCAAGGGCATAGATAAACAGTTTTTTGAGTTTCAGGTCACATGGGTTTGCATCCCCTTAAATCTGCATCCCCAGTTCAGTTGAATTCACCAATTTGAAAGCAAAACTTAGATATTCCTTCCTTTTGTGTCCAAACTTGGCATTTCATATTGTTTTGACAAAAGAACAAAAAATAAAAAAAAAAATGAAAGAAAAAGCCTGCTGGAGCTCACTGAAGCTGAGCTTTCACTCCAGGGATGTAGATTATATGGAAGGAGACATGACCTAGTGATAAAGCAAGCTTGAATTCTGTGTTCCTCAATAAGTGGACACCAGTTGGATCTGGATTTTCTGCACAGCTCCACTGGAAAAAACTCTTTACATGATTTTTAAAAGAAATAATCTTTGCCTGGATTTTGACCCATTTGCAAGGCAGTGAGGTCCCAGCCTCACTTCGTGTTGAATTCCTGCATGTTCACTGAGTTCCCAGCATCTTGCTCCCTGCTGATGTGTCTCTCTGTCTTTGCGATTGAAGCGTAACGTGCAGACTGAAAATGTTCCCACTTTTCCAAGTGAATGTATCAGCATGCAGAAACCCTGCATGCTTTTTCATGAGACAGATACAGCAGGACTTCAACCCATGGCTTTGCTCTGTTGACTGCAGTGAGTCAATCAAATGTTTGGCCTAGAAACCTTGAGAAGTCCCCTTTTGTGGGAATTTCCAACAGCACATTACTACAAGTGCAAGCCTTCTTGGCAGAGTAAACCCGCTGAAAATAGGCCAAGGGTTTCAAAAAATCACCTGCAGCAAAAGCCCTTTACCACAAGCAAGAGAGGTAAATTCATCCCTAGTGTCCATTTACTCTTGCATTTCACTGCTGGATTTTTCTTTACTCTGACCCTGTCAGAACAACACTGGAGAGTTTGGTTGGCTCCATGCTTTGAAATGACTCATGAATGAGCCAGTTTCCCTCCAAGCAGATGAGACTTGGCAGGTCTGCACTAAGTGCTCTAAAATTTTCAAGCCCGGAGGGGCTGCAGGCCCAAGGGAGCGCTAATGGGCTGTAATCTAGCTTTCCCCTATTGTGCTGTCAGTAGTACAAAGTCTGGCACAGGACTCTGCTCAGTGGCCTGTGTGGAATGAGCTGTTGGTCTGATTCCTGCCACTGATGAGTCCAAAGCGCAGGGTCCACCTAATACTGATTGGCATTGCTGTAGGCAGCAGAGGCAGCAGAGATTGAGCAGCATAGAAAGTTAACCCAAATCCTTTCAGGAGATGCTCCATCATCACAGGGTGCTATTAGCACAACTGTGATCAGATCTAAAAGCTTCTCCTATGGCTTCAACAAAATCCAATTGTACTCGCTGTGGAGAAAGCTCACTGTGCCCTGTGGGATCACACAACGTACATACACCTTCAGGGGATAAATCACCAGGACAACAGCAGTCTGAGGACTTGTCACTTCCAAAGATCTGGCATTAGAGCAAGACAGCAGTTCATGCTCAGGCTCCTTATCAAAGCTTCATTAGCAGGAAATCTTGTGAGATAAAAGCAGTGACTTTCCTCTTCACCTAGAACTAACCTTCCAGAGCTATTTTGAGAAGACAGTCCACAAACCTTGTTTCTTATCAGAAAAATCTGATCCAAGAAGCTAAAGGAGTGCTGCCCTTCTCCTGGGGAGAAGCTGCTGCAAATGAGCAGGTTGTAGTATAAGAGGGTCAGTACTGGTTGCCTGATCTTCTCTGATCCCTTGGCAGGTAATTCAGCCTCTGCACTGAAGTGAGTCAGTGCACACTCTGTTGTTGGGGTTGCGGTAGAAATAAGCTTATGAGGCATTTGGGTACCTCTGAATGGTTATGATAGAACCTATAAATACCCAAGAATTTTAAATGATGATAACACTTCTGAGGGTGTTTTCATTATGAAGCTCTCCCACTGCTGCCTTCATCTGAAGCCTTAAATTAATCTTAAAAATACAGGGTGCAACAGGGAAACACTTCCTTCATTGTTGCACTGATGTACAGAGGCAGGGGATCACTAAGAACTCAACCAAAGTGTCTTACCCAGAGCCCCACAGCAAATCAGTAGCAGAGCTGAATGTAAAGCTCAGTGCGAGAGCATTCAGCCTTCCATCTTGTTAAAATGATTTCTGCTTCCTGAGTATGTGAAATAACACTGGAAATCCCATCGTGACCAGCATTCCTTGTGTTCCCATCTCATGCTAGTTCCAGTGGGAACAGATCAAACCCTGCTACATGATCTGTCAATACTTTGTTGACATGTCCATCATCTGGACTGTGTGACTAGGGCTGAGATTTGGCTATGGCCTTGAGAAGGTGCAGAGGTCAGTGTTCAGGTGAACTACAACATTACAATCCTGTTGAACAGAAGTCACTGTGCAGCTGGAGAGCCTCAGCACAATGTCCCAACCACTTTCTGGGTTCTGGGAAGTAGAAATTGCAGGCTAGTGGCTGATGAAGCTGCGCAGCACAGGACCTGTGAGATTTGGGCAATGAGCTAAGCTTCAAGCTCTCTTGACCAAGGAGCTCACATGAGGGTTGGAGAGCAAGAAGGCAATTTCCAGGTCACAGATGAAACAGAGGTCAGCTTTGTGTGCCATGTTAGATCTATTCAGTTTCTTCCTGCTTGTCAGTTTCCTCTCTGCTAGCAGGGCTTGCACCTAAAGTGAATTCAGTGAATACGTAAAACAGCAGTCAGAGCATAAGCTTTAGTTCTGGAGAAGCAGGAGGACATTTTCCATGTGCTCAGTTTGATGTAATCAAAAGTTTCTTTCTATTTTTTTTTAAGTATTTGGAGAAATTACTAGTCATAAAAGAGATAGAAGCCCAGAGAGGCTTTGGGATTGCTCTGACATGGCAGTTGCTGTTTTCAGATGATCCTAAGGCTGTGCTTAGTTATAAAAGGGACTGAAAAATTATGTGGCCACCCAAGACGCCCTCATGTGTGAGGTTCATATTCCTGGTTCCTAGAACTGTAACTGAAGAGACAACCCCAGCAACTTCCATCAGTGTTCTTGATCCTCTTGTTCATGTCAAATGCTTGTTGGATGCTGAAAGGAGAATGGACTGGAAATAGGTGGTAAGCTGCTAACAGTTGAGTTTTTCTTGCAGAGGCAAGGCAGCCACCAGGACTGAGCAAGCCCTACACTGCCAGTGATTGCTGCAGTCCTCTCATTGCTCCCTTGCTCTGAACAGTTTTCACCTTAATTAGCTCTGTGGGTATAACCACATCTGAGCTCATTGCTCAGCAAAGAGAAAGTTCTTGGGTTATCTCACCTGAACTTTCTGTGAATCTTGTTGTCTCAAATCTTTCTGTAACCAATGGAGAAAGGGCATCTTACAAAGTCAGGTAATTCCCTCCTCAGATAGGTCTACACAGTATGAGCATTTCCTTCTCCACCTTGGTGCTGTGTACAATGGGTGACTCCTCGTCCTAGTGTGATCACTTGTTGAGAGGGAGCTGGCTGTTGTTTCTTACTGGTATGATGTTAACGTTGTGAAGAGGTCCCTCCCAGTAGGGACATTGCTTGCTGCTTGTTAGTCTGGACCATAACGTGAACATTATGTATTCTGGCCACTACGTTCTTCCAGCTTCTCATGTTTAAGCCATTCCCTCACTATATCTTGGTCCAAAGCTCATTGCAGGTTTGGAAAGGCCTCTCCTG
The DNA here is from genome assembly GCA_013397515.1 of Upupa epops. Lineage (NCBI taxonomy): Eukaryota > Metazoa > Chordata > Aves > Bucerotiformes > Upupidae > Upupa > Upupa epops. Next base: position 170,099 of record VZRI01005842.1, on the reverse strand, counting down.
GATTCCTTTAGATGCTACAGATGGCTTTCAGCTTTTGGATTTGGCCATTTATGATGTTGGCATTTCTGAAGGTTTCTTATTGCATATGGTAACTCGGTGACTACATGTGTAATTCTTTTTGAGAAAGAAAAACATCCATGGCAAAATGAAAAATGTGAAACAATGCCAGAATTGCACCCTTTCAAGAATGTGAAAGTGCAGCAGTGAATATTGTGGCAGATTGATCCTAGTCTCAAAATAATCCAAGTTTGCTGTGGAGGTCTGTTTCCTGCCACAACAAAAGGACTTTGTCCTTCTGCGAACTCTAAAGAAGTGCTAGATCATTATTAATTCCTGTGTCCACATCTAGTCCAAGATTCATGCTGCAAGAAGCCTGAGTGAGATTGCAATTGACCTGACTGAAACTGGAACACTCAAGACCTCAAAGCTGGCCAACATGGGAAGTAAAGGCAAAATTATCAGCGGCAGCAGTGGGAGTCTTCTGTCATCAGGTAGGTCCTTTATCCTGTAACTGGAGAGAATATGGTGGAGCCATGGCCGTGATGTAATGGGGAGCAGCCAGATGCTGTGCTGCAGAAATGAAAGTCACTTCCTTTTATCCTTTCTGTCTGTCCAGGTGTCAGTCTCTCAGCATATTGCCCCACAAACAGCAGAGCCAGCAGCTTCCCCCTCTCTCATTACTGCTACTTATTTTCTCTTTTGCCCCAGGCTGTCATCTCTAACCTCTCACTTTCCAGCTAAGACTTGGTCTCTTTTCACAGTTTCTACCATAACCGTCCTTTGGCACCCACTGGATGAGCAGGTGTGTTTGTGAAGAAGCATTAGCCATCACTGAGGAAGCAGTCAGCCAGTGGTGCTCACTGGGTAAACTGAGGCTGGGAATTGATGACCCTCATCAATTGTGTTGAGGCAGGGTGACTTCTTCACGTCATGCATGACTACCTTGCCTCACAGTTACTGGAATTTGTCAGTTGTCAGAGGCTGAGAAGAGCTACATCCTAGCACTCTCCACCAAACTAGTGTGAGGACCTAGAGGTTTCTTTCTGTGGCTTAGAGTGGCTTCTTATGAGGAAGACAAAATCTGTGAATGAAACCCAACAAAAGTTGATACAGAGGATAGCTACAGCATCAGAAGAGAAGGACAGAAAGAGTGAAGAAACTTGTCTGTTTTTCTTTGAACCCCTTATGTCAGTGTGAACAGGGTAAGCTGTGTGTTAAACAGTGCTTAGCATTGCTCCAGTAACACAGCAAGGATTGATAGTTTCCAAAGAGCTTGAAGCTGTTGAGGTGAGAAGCTCTTCTGGAGGGCAGAGTTGCTGGTACCACTATAGTTAACAATTCTGATCATTTAAGTATCTTCTGTTAATCATCACATCACATCAAGTTATCAAACCAGATTTTGTTGAGATGTGCAATACCAGAGAATAATTTTCCTGTGCTTGACAGGAGAAGAGTACAAATGCTTTGAAACCTGAAACTACACTGGTGTAGCAGAATAGCTTTCATCACCACATCCTTCATATCTCTTAAAAGCCATGTTTTCCTGCATGGAAAATGTACAGCAAGGGGTTAAAATGTGCACTGCCTCAGAGACTCCAGAGCAGCCTGCTGTGCAATTCCTCCTCTTGCTGTCTTTCTGCTCCTCAGCAGCTCCTGCTGCCTGTGCACAAAAAATATCAGCAGCTCTGGGACTGGTGACGGGTTCTTGGAGCTCATTGTTTGTTTGGCCTTTTTTCTAGCTCTCCTGCTGGAAAGTAAATAATGTTAAGTACCCCAAGGAAGTTCTTATGGTCTTTCCAAGATCTCAGGCTCCTGAGCACCATTCCCCCGAGTCTGAGAGCTACTTGGTAGCAATTCTGTTTCTCTGTTAACACACTGATTTTTCAGCTTCCGGAGATAAGCGTGGAGGTCTCTATCAGCTCTCGTCCAGGGAAACCAGTAGCCAGGTGAAAGTCAGCAGAAAAGTAGGCCCCTCAAAGCTTCTGAAGAGCCAGCACCTATTAGGATTATGTGGATGGAAACCCCAAACTGGGAACTGCCCATGCTTTTATTTCTGAACTTTATTGTTCCCTGCTCGAATCCCTTCTGGCTGAGCATGAGATTTGCAAACTCAGCAGAACCGTGCTAGTGACTAGACAAATGCAAAGTTCATTGACCAGGAGAGTCATTTCTTCAGGCCTGGGTATGACACCTGGTCTGCCTGGCTGCCTACCTAGGACTCTGTGAACCTCTATTTTGGCCAAGGTGCCGCTGGCTGGCCAGAAAAGCATTGCTCCTTCTAGGAGCTGTCTTTAGATCCTACCAGCTATGAGGACAGGACTTTCCCCAGAATGCTGAGGAGAGCTGTTGAGTTGTCTGCTGCCCTGTGCCTTCCAGCACACCTGAGGAAGGAGGGAAGTATAGAGAGAGGACATGTGTCAGAGGAGCACAGATTCCAGATATTTGGAAACCTGGGATTGCTTCCACACAATCACCCAGAGCCCTTCCCTGGAGCTTGGTTGACAAAGGTAACCCAGCCCTGTCCCACTGGATGGGAGGGCATTTGCTGCCTGTCCTGCTGGGCACAGTCACTGGCACCATCCCAGCATTTGTGTTTCCTCCCATTGTGATGAAGATTATCAGCACACAGTCACAACAATGATGGGTTATCACAGTACAGCTTGCAAGCTGGAGAGAGTAAGTGTACATGATTAAATGGTCACAGTAGACTTCCAGGCTATAAATACCTCGAGTGATTTGAAATCACAAGGGCAGAATTAAACCTCTGTTTGCTTCCACTTCCTTACTGTTCTCTGTCCTTTTTTTTCTTGGAAATTACTTGTAGCCATTCCCTGTCCCATCTTGCTCCTCACCAAAGGGGCTGTCAGCACCATGAGAAGCTTGCCAAAGCTGCCAGGTCTCCCCTGGTTTGTAGAAAGACTGCAAGGAAATATTTATTGTTGCTTCCAGCAGTCCCACTGTCTGGCCAAGATCCTGCTGTGCAGTGTGAGCCAGTCACTGCCCCATATCACTTGCAGACTCAACACACTGCAGCAAGGAAATTGAGTCTCACTGACAGTGGACAGTGACTTGCTAATGATCACAGCAGTTCAGGGCTAAAGCCTAACAACTTCTGTATTTCCCAGGCCCTCAAATCTTTGTCCACTGCAGGGTTGTGACTTTGGTACCTGATGCTGCCAAGTGCATTTCTGATGAGCTTATTCTTTACCTTTTAAGCTCATTTGGGCTCTGAAGCAGTGGGCTGCTGGGGTTTAGCTCAAGGATCTTCTGCTCAGGATCTCTGCGCCATCTCTGGGCATTTGGAGCAAGACTTGCCCAGGAATACAAGCTCTTCTTTCACACTGGCATGAACCCTTATCAAAAAATCAAAATCAGATTAGATCTAAGATGGATTTTTTCTTCAAAGCAGTCTGTGCCCTAAGAGCTCTGGAGGTTTCCTAACCAGCTGCAGTTAGTGTTGGACTGAACGCAGATCACCTTTTTCATCTCAGTGCACAAAGAAAAGACCATAGAGGATCACCTCTGCTTTAGCTCTGTGGACATGTTCAAGGAGCTTCTGGCCCTTGTAGTCCCACTTCTTCATCAGCAATGAAGGTTTCTTGTTTGCATGTAAAAATTTACATGTAAATGACAGAGCCCAGACAGCCCTGGCCCTCTCTGCTCCACTTGGCAGGACCATATCCCAGCTGGACTGCCCTGGTGCATGTTGGAATGGATAAACAGCACCCACATGGCCCTCAGCATGGCCCATGAGTGCAGGGGGGTCAAGAAGACGAGTCGCCCACAGGATATCTGAGCATATCCTGTGCGGAGCAGCTCCAGCTGGGCTCCCACATGCCGCAGAGGATATCCTATTTGTCTGGCAGAGACAAGAGATAGCAGCTGTCTGAGGCTGCTGGCTGTTGTGTGCTGACATCCTGGCATGGTGAGTCAGCCCGGGCTCTACCATGGAGCAGGCGTGGGAGGACCTTAACTCCCCACTCAAGGACAGCTTTCCATGGAGACCTCAACCAAATGCCAGTGAGCTGGAGCCAGCAGCCGGAAGTAGCGTGAAGGTTTTGCCATATTTAGATGTGGTTTTCCTGGAGCAGGAGACTCACAAAATGAGAAAGAGTTGCCTGGATGCCCTTGTGTCAGCACTGCTCAGTCACCTTGTTGCATCTCCTCTCCCTTCATGGATGTTAACACCAAGCCTTGGCTCCCCCTGTTCTTCAACATCCCATCTACCCTCTATGCTTTTTTTGACCTTTCTCATTTATCCCTTTTTCCAAGCTGACTCCACTCCACTAAAATAGGTGGAGAAAATGGGGACAAATAGTGAGTCACTGCTAGGGCTTTCCATTTCACAACAGCAGCTCATGTTGCTGGCCAGTCTCATCACTTTGTCAAAGCTTGTCTTGGAGCCAACACCTGCTAGCCAGGAGTTGTGGTGCCATAAGGACATGGTGCAGTGGTGGGCTTGATAGAGTTAAGTTAATGGTTGGACTCAGTGATCTTACAGGTCTTTTCCAACCTAAGCAATTCTGTAATTCTTTAGATTCTGCTGTGTGAGTGAGTTGGAGAGGGATGAACTATGTTGTCTTCCCATTTCATGTTCTCCTGAATGACAGTCTGTGGAGAAACTGCCAAGAGAGAAACAAGTTTGATCAATGGTCTTGATTCCGCAGAGATGCCGAGTGGGTATCAGAAGATGAGTAGTGTATCCACACACTGATAGGGTATTAAGTGAATGTTTAGGTTACCAAGACCCATGTCCTAACAGTGTGCTGAGGAGGAAAGGGCATGTGCAATTGTCTTGGCTTTGTAATTAAACCAACAGCATCAGCTATAAAAAGAGGCCCTAGTTCAGCAGGTTCCTGGTTCCAAAAAGATAGCCCTGCACTTGCTACCTGGTATGTTTTCACAATGCTTTTTCTCTTTTAGGGCCATCAAATGGTTCTGCAGAAGAGTGTGTTAAAATGCAGAGCTTTGTCTATCTTTTCAGATGGACAGGAGGCTGAATAATTATTTCACAGAAAGGTTTAAAAGCCAAACAGGGAAATTACATATTTCAGCAACATTTCTCCTGTTTACTGCATTAGAATTAGCCCTAATTGTAGGAGAGAAAACACCTGAGAAGTCTTCCAAGGCACCCATTTCTATTGCAGCAGGAGTCTTCCATGTAGGACTGATCTTTCAGGAGTGATTTGTTGATGATCCCCTTTGGAAGGCATTGGGCAGCTATGACTTGGTGAGCGTCACGGTTAATAAGGCTTATTTAGAGTAGGATCTACTTGATTGGTTCGGGTTGTGCAGGTCTTTGATTATTCTTCAGCTGGTTTTATGGTCTTTTGATTTCTTCTGACATTTTTGGGTCAGTAGCCCCTGGGTTTCAAAGTGGGTCTGTGGTCACAGCCTTGCTCAAGGCTGGATTAATACATATTTATAAATGAAAAGCCTCTAATGGAAGCTATGGGCACCCCAGCCATACAAAGCACTGCTCTCTGTTCCTTCACAAGCATCTCGTGTGGGTGTGATTGTCTTGATTGAGTTTCCGTTTGCTTTTCACCTATGAGAACAAGCAAATACTCTAACCCATAAAAATCTAGTAATACACCCCAAAATAGTTCTGCTTTTAAGTAAAAATTTTAAAAATTAAAAAAATAAAAGCCACACACAACAGAACAGCAGAACAGTTTCTGAAAGAAGTAGTACATCCTGCATTTTGCATAGGAGACCTCCCAAGTCAGGTACAGTCAAATTATATTCAGCATCATAATCCATGAACTAGGGGCCCTGTCCCCTGGCCTTCTACACTGAAGGAGTGTGTGAAATAAAGGCACATTTGGAAAGGTTAGTTTGAACCAGTTCATTAGTTAGACTCTGGTTTCACTCAGAATGTGACAATGTACTTCCAGATGCCTCTAATTCCTTTGCTATCTGTGAGGGGTGAAAAAGATGGCAAAATGTGCATGCAGTGGACACTGCTACCAACCACATTGGGCTTGAGACCTGTATGATTCTACACAGGGCCAGCACAGCTAGAGCATATGCCTTGAACTGTGTGTGATTTGGGTCAGCACCAGCTCACCAGAAGCTGTTTGTTTCCTTCTTGTCGGCACACCCCAAATCAGCGCAGGCTTCTGGCCAGGGCTTATGCTATTCACATGCTTTTCAATGTTTTGGCGACTATGTAGCTGCTGTGGCAACCCACAGTGCAATAACAAATACCTTTTAAAAATAAATTGGAGACTGATACAGCGGTAGGGAGCAGGGAGAGGAAAGAAAGGGGAAGAGTAGTTGAAAGGAAAACATAGGTCATTAAAGTTGTCATAAAAGCAAAAAAAAAAAGGGGGGTGAAACATCTGCTGGAATCATGAGCAACTTTTTACCAGTCCTCAGCAGCTCTTTGGCAGTTCAGTGAAAAAAAAATTAGCAGTGCAGCCCTTGCTATTAACTGCTCACCAGGGTTACTACTAAGAATTACTAAATGCTGGAGAAGACACTCCCAGCCTACGCAAGTACAAAGCTCCTCTAGAATATCTGGTCAAGTTCTTGCAGCACAGATGAGTTTGCAGAATTGAATTTTTTACTCTGTGAGGGCAAACATAACTCACATGCGAATGACTATAGCAACTAAACAAGCATCTTATCATGAGGCTGACCTCCTTTGTCTAATGCTGCTTGACTTCACCAACCTGTAGGCAGTCCCTTTTCCATCTCCCTTGCTCCAGGACAATCCCATAAGAGGTATAACAAAGCAGGATATCTTCTCACAGAATAAGTCCCAGCTGTCTTCCCATATGAAAAACTGTAGAAAATATTGGTGGAAAAGATCTGTGAGATTTTCTGCTCCCCCTGGGCCAATGAATTGTTTCATGATATTGTTTGTCTCAGTCCTCTTTCAGTTTAGTTTTAAGGGTATCCTGGAATAATAGCAATGAAAGATGAAACTGAAAGCACAAATTTCACTGTTTTGCTGCCAAAACAAAGACTTGTTCCCTGGTTTTTTCTAGAGCTCTCTAAATTTTCAGCCTGTGGGACAGTGTTTTCACTGTATGCTCGGAAGCAAAGCTGCAGATGTACCCTAATCCCATAGATACACATAAAATTCCATGTAGCACCCTGCTGTATCCAACTGCTGCAGATAATAAAGGTCTACTTGCTCTAGCGGGGCAGGTGGAGCCCTTCAGAGTCACCCTTGGATAATGGGTGCTGTGGCCACTGAGAAACCACTAAGGACTAGGAGGAACCCTTTTGATAAGCTTTTCTGCAGGCATAAACTTACAATAACCACAAGAAACCCCTACAGAGCACTGGGCACAATCCAGTTGTCTAAATATAGGTGTCTGGTCCAATTTTAAGTGGGTTACAGTATCCCATTACCACTCCAAAAGAACATGGGGCTCACATGGTCCTGTGTTGCATCTGCTATCTCACGGAAGCAATCTCGGATACCTGAGGTTGAGGCAACAGCAGCCCCTTAGCTACAGCAGTCCTGTTGGTCAGCTCAGCTCGGAACCCACCATGGAGTTTATTAAAAAGGGTTCAGATGCAGATTTAGGCTGAGTTCCAGAGCAGTGTGTGGGACAGAGTTAGAGAGTATGTAGAGCTGTAGCTATCAGTGTCATCTGTGGACAGACATGGGACACTACGGCTGAATCAACCACAGATACCAGAACTTGGCTTATGCAAAGAAGGTGATGGGAGCGAAGTAGTGACTTCACTGTAAACTCATCCCTGAACCCAGAGCTGTATTAAAGAGGGTGAATGTTCATCCCATCTTGAAAAATCAGCTGCTCAAGTTGAGCACCCAGAAATGAAGGCAACCAATGTAGTCCCTGCTTTGAAATGCTAGATCTTAGATAGCAATTGATGCACCATCCCAAACCAAATTAAAATCGTGAACCCCATCAGTAAGTTTCCCTATAGAGCTGAAGTTACAAATGCTCTCAAGACATCTGAGCAACAGAGTCTGAAAATGCGTGGACTTACTTCCCTGGAAGTTGCTGGGTAATGGCCACTTGAAAATTCAAGCCATTTGGACATCCAGTTTAAATATCTTGACCTATGAAAGACCTATGTCTTCACAAGAAGCAGCTACTACCCCAGGAGGACCTGTGGGTTGTTTTGGAGTGTTTTACAGGAATTACTAGGTAATTTTGTTCCATAACAATTTTTTTCATAGAACAGACACTGTAAGTGGATTGAATTAAATGTTTGTTCCTAGGATAATTGTGGTTTTTAAGAAAGAGGCTCTATTGTTAAATGATTTTTCCTAGGCTTAATTTTCAAAAAATATGTCTCCAGGGCTTCATAAACTATTGTTGTTTGCCCTTGGGAACGTTTTATATGTCTTTTTTTCCCCCACTAGAATCTTTATATGACTAATTTTGTTGCTCTTATTTTTCTGGATAATGATTACAAATGTCTCTGTGTGCCCCACTGTCCAATCTCCACCAGCAAGCTTCAGTGTTAAGAATTTGCTGTAAGCAAACACGACTGGGTAACACCTGCTTCATGTCATAATCTGATTTTTTTTTTTGGAAGGACAGTTTCCAGGCTTTGGTAAAATTACAAGTGCTCCAGATGTGTTTCCTGCTGTCAGCTGGCCTAGTGATATCATTGTTTATTGATAGGTTCCCAAGAGTCAGATAGTTCCCAGTCTGCCAAGAAAGACATGCTGGCTGCACTGAAATCCAGGCAAGAAGCTTTGGAAGAGACACTGCGCCAACGCTTGGAGGAACTGAAGAAGCTGTGTCTCCGAGAAGCGGTAGGAAATGCATTTCGTTGTTCCAGCTTGCTCCTTGTTTGGAGGTGGTGTGGAGTCAGGAGAAGAGGTTCCTTCCACAGTCATCTCTTGTTAGGCGCACTGTACAAAGGCCTCAGGGAGGTCCAGCTCTTTCAACTCACATGGATGTCACATGGAATTTCCTCCCCAGAGAAGGGGACCGACCCTGTGTCAGCTGCATACCCAGTTGGCTTAGGGCTGGGAGTCCCAGTTTGAAACTGTATTTGGGATGCATTCAACCAGGCTTCTTATTAACCTCTGTGAGAATATGAAGCTCCCCAAATTAGCAAAAAAACCCCACTGTTCTCGGAGCAGGCCTGACCTTACATGCTTTTCTTCTGTTAGTATGTTCTCACATACAGCATACAAGGCGTCTTCTGCTCTGGTGCTGTTGGAGAAGAATGCCAGTGTGGTGGCAGACCTTGCAAAAAGGAACCACTGTAGTTAGCCCAAGACATGCAGGATATTTCAGGCCTCATCTCATTACCTTTCCACTCACCCACCAGTTCATTAATGGAATACACAGTAGGCCAGTTTGAGACTAGTTTAATGTTTGGGGAAGTCACAACCCTGTAGCAGATGTGTGTGGAAACTAGCAGCAGCGTACATTAAGCTCATTCAGCAATCCTTCCTTGTTTACCAGAACTGAAATTCGGAATTTAACAACAAATGGTGGTGTGTAACACAACAAGTAGTTGTGCTGCAGGTAGAGACACCCAGACCTTTCACTTGTTGCTAAATATTTGATATGTACCTCGTCTTTCACAAAAATGGGGGAAATAGGTCTCATTACACTCTGTTTCATTTATTCTGTATTTTAATGCCAGCAAGAGTAAATTGCAGCAAATACCCCAACAAAGAATGTCAGCAGAAATCACTGCTTCCCCAGCTCCTGTCCTTTACTCCACACAAGGTGTCCTGGTTCACTTCAGCAAATGGTTTGTACTTATAAAGGTCACAGGACCAGATCCTGTCTTGTCCACCGACTACAGAGCTAAGCTCATCTGCAGGGAGCAGTCACACACTCTTCACAGGCTGATAGACCTGCTCTGGAGGGCTCTGCTTGCCCTGGAGTTTACCACCCTAACCCAATGCTGTCTGACTGATGATTAATGCCTGCAGCAGCACTGCCTGCAGGGGAAGATAAATGGGCCTGTGCCACAGTTGCTGGAGCTCACAGTTTAGTGCCTTCACTTCAGCCACATCCCTGTCTGCAGTGCAGCCTCAAACACTTTGTGAGCAGTCAGGGGGCAGGCAAAAACTCCCACTGGGACATGGAGGTAGTGGTAAGGAGCAATATCTCCTTAATGTTCTGCAGCAAGGCTGGCTAGAGCCCATCTGTCAGCACTTTAAGAGCGGGTAGAAAGTGTTTGTGCTTTCTATAGATGATCCCAGAGAGGCAGTTGATGGACACTTGGAAATCTGACCCCATCTTGTAACCCTACAGCTCATCCATCAGCAGCCTGTAGTTGAAAGTATTTCCTCTCAGGCTACCCTTCATCCTTTCTGCCTTGGCAGGGGAGTAGTCAAAGAAACAAGGGAGAAGGCAGCAAAGCAGGAGATTAAAAAGGGTTAAAAGTGGGGCATAATCAAATAAGCATGGCAGAGCCATTCATAACAGGGGCATCCGGTTACTTCAGGCCATCACTACTCCAGTTACTTATTAATTCAGATTACGTTTCAAGACCGTGCCTGTGAATACTTTTTGGCTTATGAAGGCAGTAGCCCACATTAATTTCATTCTGCTCCAGTCTTGGGCATTCTACAGAGATACTAACTCTTTCTCCACTGACCTGCTGAATATTGTTAGGAGTTGTAAAGAAAATATTCCTGTTTCCCATGGGAAAGGATACAAGAATCCACGTCCTGATGCAGTGCCACATCTCACTGTAAGGAACACATTTCATAAGAAAAGCTGAAATAACCCCACGGACTGAAGGGGCAACACAGAATGAACTCTGAGATGCTGCAACAGTACCTCTTGGAAAAGGGGTTGTGCACATCAGCACAGAGCTGTGCTGCAAACCCATTTTGCTGGGAATTGCTTAAAGGAGAGATGAAAAGGCCAGGTCCTTGTTTCTTGGTGACCTGAAAAGAGTAGAAAGAAAAACTCCATTAAGGAGTGGGGGAGAGGCTGTGCATTTGCATGAAGGTCTGCTGCTGGTTGGTGGGATTCTGATGATTTAGGCTACTCTGCCAGCTGGATCCTCTCAAGGCTGAAGGTAAAGAACACAAAAGCCTTTTGTCCCTCATGGGGAGACTTTCAGGTACAAGGAGTCGGGCTGAGCTGCTAGGGAGTCTCCTGCCTTTTTTCTGTAGGCATTTGAATACCTTTGAGTTGAGAGATGTGTGCCTGTATTGTGTCGTCCAGGGTTAAAAAACCCCACAGCATTAACATCAGTGGTGCTGCCTGCTGCTTCACATGTTCCAGCTAGTCCTCCGTTCCATGGGATATGCTTCAGATTTTGAACAAATCTTTGCAAATAGCCCTGTCAGTCTGACAAACCATCATCTAATATTACTCCAAAACTGTCCGTGGTGTCACTGGGATTTGAAAGGGATTCTGATACATGAAGTGTTATCAGACAGGTAATGAGGTACCAGGCACTGCTCTTAGTTTTCCCTGCATTCCTCTCAGACACATCATGAATCAGGTGCTAATGTTTTTCTGTGTGGGTCATAACCTGCATGGCTGTTGGCTTTCTGACTCAGCAGGCCTGCATCCTGTACAAAGGCTCCTGCATCAGCTCGCCTCCTCTGAGAAGCAGCTCAGCAGTTAGAAGCTCTTCTTTCCTGCTCAGCCTGCAGCAGAGATGAAAGCATGTGCTGTGGTCTGCTTAGCCTCAGGCCCCAATGCCCCAGGGATGGACACCAACTTCAGACCTACCCTGCGCAGGCCTCAAAAGTCTGTATTGATGTACAGGCTAATAAAAGTTCTCCACCCTTAGTGTCAGGTTATGGGAGGAGTCTGCAGAGCTGGGTGCTCTCCTGTATGTTTCTCAGCTGGCTAAACTGGATATGCTGTAATGAACACCTCTCATTGCATGGTCATAGCTCAGGAGCGGTTCTGTGCTTTGCTGCAGGATTTCCCAGGTCACTAACAATGGTTTCTGCTTACAGGAGCTCACAGGAAAGCTGCCACGAGAATACCCCCTAGATCCTGGGGAGGAGCCACCTATTGTACGGAGAAGAATAGGAACTGCCTTTAAACTGGATGAGCAGAAAATCCTGCCTAAGGGAGAGGTGAGGCTGTATACTTCTCTTCCAGCCCCATGTCCCCACTGCAGGTCTCTGTGCCCACCGTGCCTCACAAAGGATGCATGAATGACTTGGATAAGAGATTAGGATGCACTGTCAGCAAGTTTGCTGATGACATAAAGAGGGGTGGTGTTGCCAACACCCCAGCAGATTGTGCTACCATTCAGCGAAATCTGGACAGGCTAGAGAGCTGGGCAGAGAGAAACTGAATGAGGTACAAGAGTAAGTGCAGAGTCTTGCATCTGGGCAAGAGCAACCCCAGGTACCAGTATAGGTTGGGGACTGACCTGTTGGAGAGCAGTGTAGGAGAAAGGGNAGCAACAAAAATGATGAAGGAAGTAGAACACCTGAGGCTGTGTTTCTTGAGCTTGGAGAAGAGGAGGCTGAGGGGTGACTTTATTAATGTCTATAAATATGTGAAGGGTGGGTGTCAGGAGAATGGAACCAGGCTCTTCTCAAGGTCATCTGGTGATAGGACAAGGGGCAATGGGTGCAAGCTGGAACATAGGAAGTTCCATATAAATACCAGAGGAAATTTCTTCCCAGTGAGGGTAACGGAGCATTGGAACAGGCTGCCTAGAGAAGTTGTGGAGTCTCCTTCTCTGGAGATGTTCAAGCCCCGCCTGGATGTGTTCCTGCGTGACTTAGTCTAGGTGATCCTGTTGTGGCAGGGGGATTGGACTAGATGATCTTTCGAGGTTCTTTCCAATCCCTAATGATTCTATGAAATGACCATAGTTGGTCACTGTGCCTTTTATAAATCCATCAGAATGGGAAGCAATGAGAGTTGGTGGACTTAGGTCAGACTTGGAGTAAAGATTAAACCCCCAAGGTTCAGTCCTGGTTTTGCTAGAGGTAACAGAAATCACCTGGGACCAACTGGACCTTGACAGTCCAAGTGCTCTGGTGACCCAGTGCAGTGACTTTTGTGAGTAGTGAGCAGACGAGTGGCCCCTGGAGCAATATGAGCCCTTCTGCTGCCCCATGTTGTTATGGCAAACAGCTGCTCATGTTCTGCTTCAGTAGCAATTTGAATTCAGAGCTCCCCTAACCTGGGGTGGCAGCAGGGAGAAAAGCATCACAAATACCCATCTCAAGCAAGATGAAAGCATTTTGCTCCCTAGTCCTTAAACAAAAAAGCCTTCATCCCTATTTATGGGGAGTTGCAATTATGTTTTTCTAAGTTTGCCAGAGAGTGTTCTCTTCCCTTGCTCCCACAATGTGCTGGGTCAGTTCCTTGAACCATGGCTGTGAAAACAGGCCTGCAGCAGCTGTAAGGCGGGACCGGATCCACAGAAAACCTATTGTCTGCTGAGATGCATTTGTCTCCAGACACTTGTGTATACTCCAGCCTCGAGTTTCCTTTTTGTTTTTGTAAGAGGAGAGACTGAAGCTGGTGTGGCTGTGTGGTTTAAGACTCCTCTGTTGAGACAGGGAATTAACTGTTTGTTGTCTTGTTGGCATTTTTCTTCTGCTGAAGAAATTAACAGCTGGGGCTCTTTAATTTTGTTCTCAATGGAGCCTGGGAGAGGAATCCCACATGAACTAGCACATTGAATTAAGCTTTTTAAAGGTAAACATGGATTAGCTGAGTTGCTCCTAACACCCCTGCAGTCTGTTGGCTGTTCAGTTATAACCTGATCCACAGCTTCTCCAGACCCAGTTGCAGCTTTTGGGGCCAGCAGATATGGAATCTCCTCAACTGGGGTGTCAAGGTTAGGTGGGGAGAGCAGGAAGATAGAGCAGCTCTTCCTCATGACAGGCAGAGCTCTGCTGTTTAGTACCAAACATGCTGACTCAGCTTTTCTCCTCTTCCCTTTTCATCTATCAAACTAAGACTGTGTTGAAAACCATAAAGTTCTGTTCTCGAAGAATGATATGGAGCTCTGTTTATTTGTCTGTCAGTCCAAGAGCATTTGAAGAGGCCGGTGATGATTTTCATGTGCTTTCCAGCAAGTGCAAACACTAGAAACTCAATTTAAAACAAAAGGTGAAGTACTCCCTCAGGCAAGTAAATTCAGGGCTGATATTACCAGCTGTGACAAGGACCTGGAGAAAGGCACTTCCATCCAAAGGCAGATGATAGCCCTCATTTTCTGAGCCTTTATTTACAGGAGTCTTGCTGGAAGAAAATAGACAATTATCGCCAGGAGAAAAATTATGGTTTTTTCCCCTAAGATAGACCGTATGATTTAGAACTGAATCTGTGAAGGTCTGAAATGACAGGTCACATCAAACTCCCCAGACATTTAATAAGAGCTGCGTCAAAGCCAGACTTGCAGGGAGTAGTTCCATTGTATTTCTTGGAGTTCACCTTACCTAGCACATAGTTCCTGACTCTGTGAAGGATTTGATTAGAAGATGGTGAATTGCATTCCACGCCTTAAAACTCCATGGTATTAAATTCACCTCTTATTAAAAGTTTGTCACCATTAGTTTATAAACTCTTAAAAGCAAAAGAGGTCTGATAAAGAGATGGGATGGATTCAGTCTGCAGTAGAGTGAGGGGAATGACAGTTTTAGGGCAATGCTGACTCACCACTGACCATGTAAAGGGATTTTTTTTTAAGACAGAAGCCCAGAATAAAGACTTCAGGGAATAAGAACCTCAGAGAATGACTTCAGTCTGATTAATTTCCGCTGCACCAGTTCTTTCAGCTTTTGCTGCTATTGAACAAAGAGAAAGGATTGGAATTTGCGTAACAGGAACCTCCATGAATATATGGCTGTTGGTGCTTAGGATCTGAATCCCCCCCACCCCCCCCCATTCACCGAAAGTCTTCTTTTTCCCTAATTTGCAATGTACTCTGTTTCCCTTTCTAGTAAATTAATGCCAAAAATTCAAAGCTGGGGAAGGGAGCCAGATCCATGGCAGTTTAGCAAGGGCCTTTGAAGCTCACAGCCTGGGGTCCCAATGCAGAGCAGGAAGCCCTATATCAGGCTCAACTTTGGTATAAATTGGCCAGAGTCCCTTGAATTCGGAGGATACCAAAAATTCAGTGGGTAGCTTCCAGGCTACACCTGGCTGCCTTTAAAAACTCAGCTGAAACCCTGCAAGGGCCATGGTTGGAGACACTCCTCCTTTCTGGCCTACAGGAAGCTCGCTGTTACCCGTTGCAATCACCTTCCTGGCTTGTAATTCTAGGAGAGAGTTTTCTGGTGCAATCAGTTGCAGCAGCCCATAATTACTTCACCTCATACTCTCCTTTGGCTTTCATAGCCATAAATCAGAGGAATCGTACGGCTTTTTTACCCCAAAGACTTTGGTGGGTGCTCAGCAAACCTGTCTAGAAGGTAAAAGCTGTAGCTTTGCTTCAATATTTAGCACAGTTATGATGCTCAAGTATGAAGACAGGAAACAGGGAGAAGGAGCAGGTGGGACGTGGGCGGTACCCACAGAGGGCTCTAAAAGGATGAATGTCTAAGCAGTAGAATACCAGTGGACTAAGCCAAACTGAGCTGCATGAAAAACCAAATGGCAGGGATAGGGTTCTTGTGTGGGTCATTTCACCAGCTGTGAGCAAGTAGAGGTGAGCTGTGTATTGCACAGGGAGACCCTGAGATGAGGGGAGCCCCATGATCATACATGCTTTGCTTGATTGGAGGCCACTGGACAGGTACAGAGGGAGTTCCCCCATAGCTGAGCCAGAACAGTTTGTTGGTAGCCAGAATCTACTTGCATTTCCCCAGGAGGCAGAGCTGGAGCGCCTGGAGAGGGAGTTTGCCATTCAGTCACAGATCACAGAGGCTGCCCGGCGCCTGGCAAGCGACCCAAATGTCAGCAAAAAGCTGAAGAAACAGAGGAAGACATCGTACCTGAACGCCCTGAAGAAACTGCAGGAGATCGAAAATGCGATCAATGAGTACCGCATCAAATCAGGAAAGAAGCCAACCCAGAGAGCCTCCCTGATCATAGATGGTAAGTGTGACTTGGTGTCCATGGAACCACAGGAGGGTCTGTGGAAGGCAGCAAGCAACACTGTTGTCTTGAGGCACAGATTCCCCATCCTTCCCTCTCCTCTCTGGAGGACTCCATGGTATGCTGTTCTCATACCAGTGTGCTGTTGGGTGTGGGCTGTGTTCCCTGCATGAGGGATATTGCTGATTGACAGCAGAGACGCAGAATCATGCTGTAGATGACGAGGGTGTCATCAGAGCAGACCATGACTCCTTTGTTCACCTAGAAAAGTGCACTGTTAGCCGCTCCTCGGGGGCGGTGCTGTACAAATGTAATTAATGTGAGCAGATTGGGGTGAGTTCCTTGGCTGAAAGTCGTCTGTACAATCAAAGCGGTAGCAGTGCTGTTGCTGTATTCAAGTCTTCTTCCCTTTTCTTTTTATTCCCCTCTTCTACAACAGAATTCTCAAGACACTTTATGCTTTACTGGGTTGTTGATTGGTTTTTATGAAATCCATTAACTTTCTGCTGTGGTTCTTTCTCCCTTGCTGATTTTGCCCTTTGACTTGCGCTTTTCTCAGTGCCTTTACAGCAGGAACCAAGATTAGAGCTGCTGTGTTTGTGACCTGGGTGCCAAGCTGCACCACAGTGAGGGATAACAGACAACCATGAGGGCACTGGATGGGGCATGCAACTCAGACGCTCACACTGAGGATGTGAGAGCTTCTGCTGCCACAGACGATGCTTAGAGAGTGTTCCCCTCAATTACACAAAACTGGTACCTGGTGTGAGCCTTTAGTTAGAAATAAGCTGATCATTTTAAGAAGGTGCAGATCAAACCCAGAGTCCTTAAGGCCTGGGATACAAATCTCATTAATAGCACGGTGCCATTTTCCATCCTCTGAGGATCTCAGCTGTCTGTTGTGACTCAGCTTTAATTCCCATTAATTGAAAAGAGTTAGCAGTTCCTTGAAAGATAGCCTGAGAGTGAGAGAGACCTAGCTGACCCTCTGCACTCCAGACTGAGTGGGCTGAGTCAGTTGTTTATAGGAATATTGCCTCAGCTATGTGAGGAGGAAGCTGTGGGTGACTGTTTAAGGCTAAGGTTCAGTGGGTAAAGGTCACGGTGCAGCTCAGCACCCAGTTACTGTGACTATCAGAACCAGCTGACCATCTGTATGTTTTTTCCCCTCCAGAAGGAAACATTGCCAGTGAAGACAGCTCCCTCTCAGATGCTCTTGTTCTCGAGGATGGTATGTTGGCTGCTGTATGTTACAGAGGGCAGGAAGGAAACAAGGAGGGATATCTGAACTCCTGACTGGCACCCAAAATGGGTGGACTGTTCTGTGTAATAATCCGCCCAAACCACCCAGTAACAAAAACAGTGGGTTTCCCCTGGCTCAACCTTGTAGTCAGACATCAGGTCTGGAGCAGTGAGTATTGCTGTGGTTACTGCTCTGAATCCTTTCAGAAGACAACCCCAAAATGGACTCTGATTTTCTCTTAAGATTTCAGTTGTTTTAATGCATCAAACACTCTTGCTGTCTGTTCTCTCCATGGGAATGTTAGCTGGGGCACTTCTGGTAGTTGGGTTTTCAGGTTATTCCTGAACACAACCAGGGGAAGCAGAGAAAGAAAGGAGGCTCTGGAGATGTGTTTGGTGTCCATGGGGTTGCACTGCTATTGGAGGTATCACACAGGGGTCACCTCTCTCCCTTCTTCTCTTCACAGATGATTCTCAGGTCACCAGCACAATATCCCCACTCCAGTCCCCACACAAAGGACTCCCTCCCCGGCCACCATTGCACAACAGGCCTCCTCCCCCGCAGTCACTGGAAGGCCTCCGCCAAATGCATTACCACCGCAACGACTATGACAAGTCCCCCATCAAACCCAAGATGTGGAGTGAGTCATCCTTGGATGAGCCCTATGAGAAGGTCAAGAAACGCTCCTCACACAGTCATTCCAGGTGAGACACCTAGCTTGAAACTTGAAATGGTTTAGAGCAAGAGTTTAAATTGGTTTGGGTTGGTGCCTGCAATTCAAGCACAGCAACCAGCTCTCAGCGAGAATTCAACAGGTAGTGAAACAACTCTGCTAAAAAGCAAATAATTTATTGAACGCATCACCAATAGGAAAAGGAAAATAAAATCCACAAATAAGTAAAACAATCAGAAAGATAAAACAGAAACTGTATCACAATGTGTTTACACATACTCTAGGAGAAATGAGAGACAGCTAACATGTTGGTTTTTGGCTTTAGATGAGAGCTCTGGAAAAACAATGTGTATACCAACACTCATAACCATAAAGCCACCACACACACACACACAATTGCACCCCACTTTCCAGAAGGAAAAGAGGAGAGGGGGGTGGGCAGCAGAAATACAACACCAATTATACATTTGATGCTTGTGGAAAAGTTTCTTTTCCAGTCCTCTTGCAGACATCAGTTTCCCCTGTATGTCTCAGGCATACTTGGAGTTCACCTCAACTTCTTCTTCGAGGTAGTAACAACATCAGAGTTAAGAATATAACAGATTCCCAGTTTGTTTGTGTTTGCCAAAGGCTCAGGAGATCAGTACTTGATGGTATCTCTCTCACTCTCAGAGGCTTCTTTCAGTCTCTCAGTGGCAGACCATACAGCATCTTGGTGAGGACAGAGGCAACATGGTGCTCATCACTGTCTAGCATCTTCAAAGGTGATCCAGCTGGGAGTAAAGTGTAGGAGTTGTCCCTCTCTTTGGCCCACCACCAGGAACTGAGATGAGCTGGTGCTGTCTGTCTGCACTTGAGCTCTCAGGCAAAAGAGGACAGTAGTTACCCCTGTGGCAGAGCTGCATCCAGGCTTAGGATTCTTCTGTGTTCCACCCTTCGGTGGGAAGTAGGCAGAGAGCCTTTGCTTGTCCCCCCTGCCCTGGGGTGGGGCGGCAGGGGAAGCTCTCTTGCAGAGGAGCTCTGTCTTACAAGATGTACTGGGTTCCATTCCCTTTTATAGATTCTGTCCACCAATCACCTGTTGTCTGCTGGGAAAGCTAGCTATCTAGCTTCAAAATAAAATGGTCTTGGCAGAAAAGCAGCAAAATTAACACTGGAAAAATTGATAATTTTCAAACTGTAACAAAGCTCCATCACAGAGACTTCCTGTGCTTTCTGGTGGGATAGGGGCAAGACCTTTGAAAATTTACAAAGCCATCCTTTACCAAGAGGAGGCTTGTTTTGGCCAATAGGTGTGTTTAAAATAGGCTGCAGCTATGTGACTGCTGCTTCATATCTCCATGTTACTTTAAACATTTAGAAAGGGAAAATGGTGGGTCATCTGAGGGCTTTGACAGAGCTTGGCCTTGACCTCTGGCTACTGCAGAAGCTAAAGCTCTGTCGCACAGCTGACAAGCAGCTGACCCAGTTCCCACTCACCCCTGCAAGGTCACAGGCCCATGCCTGAGATCTGGAAGGAGATGTGGGAGACCCTTCCGCAAATTCCTGCCTGTGAACTGAAGCAGGGTGTTTGCTCCACAGCAGCCACAAGCGGTTCCCCAGCACCGGGAGCTGTGCCGAGGCAGGAGGGAGCAGCTCGCTGCAAAACAGCCCCATCCGGGGCCTTCCTCACTGGAACTCCCAGTCCAGCATGCCAACAACACCAGATCTACGGGTACGCAGTCCACACTACGTCCACTCCACAAGGTAAGTCTTCCTGATTCTGGTCTCGCCTTGCTTACCCTGAAGTGCTTTTTACTTTATCCTTCCCTCAGGTTGTGAATTAATTCCCAGTTCAGGAGAGGACACAAGCTGGTCCTACTCACATAAGAGATTCCTGTACTGTAGCCAGCAGGGAATCTCTCCTGAACTGAGATGCTGAAATAATTTCAGATAAACATGATCCTGCCTCTCTTGTCACTGGGACCTTTAATCTGAAACTGTTTATAGACACTACAAACCCCACACTGCTTTTAAAAGGGACATGGTGTTTCTATAAGCTCTGCAATCAATTTCTCCATGGA
Organism: Upupa epops; assembly: GCA_013397515.1. Taxonomy (NCBI): domain Eukaryota; kingdom Metazoa; phylum Chordata; class Aves; order Bucerotiformes; family Upupidae; genus Upupa; species Upupa epops. The sequence continues at coordinate 150,173 of VZRI01005842.1, read as the reverse complement.
TCCAACTGGAGAGAAGGGGTGATTTCCAGTCTGATGCAGTGTTGGGTAGTGTTAATTCTGTCTGACAGATAAAATGTTTGCACATGTGTGATCATCTGCAGAGAAAGAGCCTGTGTAAAGCAGAGCACCCCAGGATCTAGGTGGCAGTTGAGTGAGCGCAGGGCTGACTGAGGAAAGAACTGAGCACATAAGGGAGGAGATTTGAAGTGCATGGCCTGATTTGCTACAGGATTTCTACAAGCCATTCAGCTTTGTTGCTGTTTTGCTCTAATAGCAAATGCCGTGGACACTGTGAAAGCAGAACTGAGCCAAAGCTGTGTGCTGTCAGGGATCCTGCCCTAAGAGGCGCTGCTAACAGCATTTACACAAGCATAAATCAAGAGTCATGCTAGCACATCTCACTCAGGCAGAGACAATATAAGACATGAAGGCCCTGGGTTAAGCTTGTTACAAGTTTTTGGCTGGGGGTACCTTCCACGGATGCAGTATTTTTTAAAACTGGAGCTCTGCTGAGTGAGGAACAAGCCTGGCACAACACTTAGGAAAGTGCCTTGACTGGGTAGGGGCTGTTTAGGTGTTTGAAACAACCATTGCTCGGTCTGTGGCTCATTCAGAAGCTGCTGTCCTGGCTTTGGCCATCTGTCATGTGAGTAAGTGACTCATTCCAGAGTGTTCCTGCTCCTTGAACTGAAGCTCTCCAGACAACCAGGGTGAATAAAGACCACCCAGCCTTGTAAAATTGTGATTTAGGGTGGCTGCCTGAAGGGTCATCACCCACTGACAGTCTTACACAAACTACCCACAGCTGGGGCTCCGTAAAAGTCAACCTGATGCGAGTGGGTTTTTCAGTGGCCAGTACAGGCAGACTGTCTCACACCAGGTGGATTGTGCCTGTGCCAGACCTTCACAAGCCACCTGCAAGGGAATCCCACCACTTTTGAGGTCTAAGGATGTGCAGAGATGGAGGAAGGTGAACCTAGTAGCACAGGAATGATCCTGAGTCAAAAAGCTCTGCTATGGAACCGCACCAGCAAAGCTAGAGCTTGAGGTCTCCAAGTTTTGCCCATCAGATTGAGCCTTTCCCAGGGTGACAAGCCACAGAGGAATGGGGCTGGGCAAGGGTTTATCTCCCTCCTGGTGCTGCAGGCTGAGTGTCACCACCAAAAACACTGGAATGGAACAGGATTAGGACCTAAGCACTCAAACCCTGCACCAGGGAAGGAGGTTGCTTTGCAGGCCGCAGCCCTGTTCAGTGTTGGAGTTTTTAAGTGCCCTCATTCATATTCCTTGCCAGCAAGGTTGGCCTTATGTGCAGAAGGGGATGGGAACTGCTTTGTCCTGGTGACTTATCAGCCTGAATTTGTTTCCTGGTACCTGCAGATCAGTAGACATCAGCCCAACCAGACTACACAGCTTGGCCCAGCACTTTAGGCACAGGAGCTCCAGTTTGGAGTCACAAGGCAAGCTCCTTGGCTCAGAAAATGAGACGGGGAGCCCTGATTTCTACACCCCAAGGACTCGTAGCAGTAATGGCTCTGACCCCATGGATGACTGCTCCTCCTGCACCAGCCATTCCAGCTCCGAGCACTACTACCCTGCTCAGATGAACCCCAACTACTCCACCCTGGCAGAGGACTCCCCTTCGAAAGCCAGAGAACGGCAGAGGCAAAGGCACAAATCATCAGGCAACCTGGTCTCTTCCAATTCAGGGAGTATGCCCAACCTGGCTGCGAGGAACGGGACTGGACACCACCGCGTCTACCTGCACAGCCAGAGCCAGCCTTCCTCACAGTACAGGATCAAGGAGTATCCCCTGTACATCGAGGGCAGCTCCACACCCGTGGTGGTGCGGAGCCTTGAGAATGACCAGGAGGGACACTACAGTGTGAAAGCACAATTCAAAACCTCCAATTCCTACACAGCGGGGGGAATGTTTAAGGAGAACTGGCATGGGGATGAAGTGGATTCTGTCAGGCTTACCCCTTCCCGCTCCCAAATCATAAGGACTCCTTCTCTGGGTAGGGAAGGCCATGAGAAAGGCTCGGGTAGGACTGCAGTGTCAGATGAGCTGCGGCTCTGGTACCAACGGTCCACAGCCTCCCACAAGGAGCACAGCCGCCTCTCACACACAAGCTCCACCTCCTCGGACAGCAGCTCCCAATACAGCACGTCTTCGCAAAGCACCTTTGTGGCACACAGCCGGGTCACAAGAATGCCTCAGATGTGTAAAGCGACATCAGGTGAGAGCCGAGCTGGGCAAAGGGGCAGGAGGGATGGGGGTCCATGCAGTCTGGGATCCTAACAGGCTGGAAAACAGTGCCAGCACATTAGCTGGCCTCCACACACTGCTCATCAAGTCCCAAGGTGTAACAATGAGCAAGACTTGTCCCAAACAGTCATAAAGTGAGAATTTTTCCCATGGCAATCGTCACTGTGCAAAGATGGGATCAAAAGCCAGTGAGGGATTGAAGCCCTGTTGTTGCCAGGTCTTTCCTCAGACTGCAGTCAGGTTTGGGGTAGTGGCAATAGTGACTGATCATGGAGAAACCACAGAGGGGGTTCACTGAATAACTACAGTGAAGGGAGCAATGAAGGGACTCAGCACAGCCTGGGAGGTTGTCCCCCCTCAGGGAAGCACCAAAAGCATGAGAAAAGTTCAAGTAGGCACTATCAGCCCCTCCATCCTCCACAAAACTGTTTAAACGATGACATCTTTGTGCACTGCTGAGATTGGATTTTCTCAAGCAGCTCCAGGAGCTCTTCTGAAATTCAGAGCACTGAGACTTGTACAGTGTTACCCCTCTGTTAAGTGCAGAGCTTTGTGCTCCTCTGTGCTGTTAGTATTAAATAGTAGGAAAACAGTCAAATTCATTAAACTGAGGAGGCCCTGATGTGTAATGGAACAGCACAAAGTTAAATATTTACTGGCCATCAGTCACTGCTGGACAAACCAGTTTGAACAGATCAAGGATTTACTGAAAACGTGAATCCAGCCGCATGGGGATTGCTGGTTAATCAAAACGTGTACAGAGCCCATTACCACTATTCCACAAGTCTCAGCATAGGAGATACCACCATTGCTCCTTGTGGCTGTCCTGAGCAGAGCAGTGCATTGTCCACTTCTGCTGGCTATTTGCCTTCTGACACCCCAGCACAGTGCTCATCCAGAGTGACTGCCACACTGACACCAGTGGGGCTCTGTACTCACTGCCAATGCCATTAAGGAGCCAGAGAGACAGTTTGATACCAGGCTTCTCATGGGCCACCAACAACTGCGTGAGAAGAGGCTGATTTATATGTGATGCCAACACCCACAGTAGGCCCAGATGCAGACCAAGATAGAATTGAATAGTTGCTGGAACCATGCTGTGTCTCCATGTGAAGTCTGTCTTCCCCACTTTGATTAATGGGCATTTTTGTTCCACCCAGCAGCAGAAAATGCTGGAACACTGGAAAGCTTTGTCTTGCTTAGCTTTGGAAACGTACCAGTTCAGTTAGGTGACCTACAAAGAAAAATGGTGGGTGCGGTGAGGGCACTTACAAACTGCTATCAGTCAGCCCCTGCTGGGTCTCTTGATATCTGGGCAGCCTAGTGGCAAGTGAGTTCAGTGATCACAGCTGGTCACTTGGCAGCAAAGACTGGGTTTGTGATCAGAGTCAGCTCCCAATTACAGCTGTGAGACGATTCTGACCTAAGGGGCTGTTAGCTCCAAGGAGTGGATGAAATTTGGTTTTCATTTCCTGTGTCATTGGGCAGCAGCTAAAGAATTTACCAGCACAGGACACCAGGTAGAAACTTACATCATGTCATTTGATAGCCAGCAAGTCTGATGGATGTCACGTTGTCCTTCAGAGGATCATCCTATTGAATTTGGAGGGTCAGCTCTATATGGACTCGGAGAAGGAAGGGTATGTTACAAGGATCTTTTAGCTGGATTCTCACTGGGAAATCCTCCTGAGAACCACTGACATTTTTGTCAGTCAGACATTTTTGATCCAGCTTGTTTCTGTCTTCACTGACATCAGAGAAGCCTTCCTCTGGTCCCAGAGCAGTAGTATCAGCAGAGACAAACTCTAGTGTTTCACAAACACACAGGGAAAGGATGTTGCAGCTTTTAAAGACTTCAGAGCTTGTTCTTCCTTTGCACATGGTAAAGGTACTTGTCCAGGCTCTCTCTCTCTACTGCCATCCCTGGCTCCTCAGCTGGAAGCTGAGCCTGAGCTCCTCTAGTCTAGGTCCTGTGGAGATTCACAGCCAGGCCTTGCTGGTCCAAGCAGCAGCAAGACTAAGGAGTTCTTATGTAGGTAGAAGTGTGCTGTTTGCAGGCAGGCTCAAGAGAGTCAGGGTGGCTGTGTTCAGCTGAAGTGTTCTGCAAACATGAGGATGGATTCCCCCCTAAGACAGGAAGCAGTGTCAGCAGCAGACAGGCTGCTCTTGTGCTGCATTCACGCATAGACCTGCAGTAATAGGACGAGGTCTGATTCCCTGACAGTGTTTACTCACAGCCAGACATGTTTCTGCTGGTCTGACCAGATGAAGCCTCTGAGCCACCCTGACCCTTGCTGCCTCCCTCACCGGTTATCTTCCCCACCCTTTGGTTGTGTTCCAGCTGCCTTACCTCACAGCCAGAGGAGTTCAACACCGTCGAGTGAACTAGCAGCCACACCACCGGGCAGTCCCCACCACATTCTCGCATGGCAGACTGGGTGAGTGTCTGGGGAATTCACCCTGCTCAGCACTGGTGAGAAAAACCTCCCTGCGCACAGGCAAAAAAGAGTGCACAACTACAGGGAATGATTTCCAGATGTTCCATAGTCCACACAGAGTATTTCCAGCCTTCTGCCCCTGCAGTGGAGCTCTAGTTTAGGCTGACCTGGATGTGGCCATCTGCACCCAGGAGTGTGACTCCAAGCCACATCAGATTCATAGGAAAAGAAGCCTCACAGGTTCTTCCACCCTGGACACTCTCCTTCCTCCCGTTTTCCATTTGTCAAAACAGCAGGTCTTTTAGAACCCTCACACTGGCTGCCCAGACCAAGGAGAATTTTGAGTCAAAGGCAAAGTTAGATATCTGTGTTCAGCAGCAGCCACGTGTCTATGCTAGGCTTTCCCCAGTAAATGGCCTGAGTGACAATTCAGTGCCTCCTTGTTCAGCACCACTAACTGAACTTGCTTCACCAGTGTGTGTTTGAGTCACTGCATGCAGGTAGCTGCTACTCAGCAAAGTAATTGGGTTCTGTGACACCTCTCTGTGAGGCTACAGTTCCTGGAGTAAACAAAAAAGCTTTTTGCAAGCTCCCACAGATATTATCAAGCAACCTCCTGTAATTCCATCCTGTCACACAAAATAAAGATCATTTCCAGGTTCAGTCTAACTCAGCATGTCCCACATTTTTGCATCTTGGTCCGCAAGTCTGGTGAGATCAGCTAGGAAATTTCACACTACAGCACCATAGGCTCTAGAGCAGGAAAACAGATAAGAAGCCCCAGGGCTGCAAACTGAGACTGGTAACTTTCAAACATTTCACTGTGCAGCCCCTGGAAAATCTCATCCTCTCTCATATCTCTGGTTTTACTCCACCACTGCTCGTGACTACACTTTAAAATTGAGATGAGGAGAACCATAACCACAACCCCCTGGGGCCTGTGCTGGATTTTAAATTTTCTCGTTTGACATCCAGTCTTTGCACATGTGTGCAGCTTCAGAGCAGGAGACCTTTTCCTGGTCCCATTTCATAAAAAGCCACGAGGTCACAGGACAGGCAGAATAGCAGCTGCCTGTGTACTGTGTGCTTTCAAACTTAGGGGTTTGAGCCTAGACTCAAATCTTAGTCTCCATCCTACTCCTAATTCTTCTGACTATCTCCCAGATGATCAGAGGTAAAACTGAGCAGCCAGCTGAGAATTCTGGAAAATTCTAACTTTTCTTATTTTTCCATTCAAGAAAACTCCTGCACCTCATCTCTCTCAGCAAATAGCCATCAAGCCAAACCTTCAGCTGGGGAAAGGGAAGTTCTCTAGATTTATAGCTTAGGCCCTGCTCCAACAGCCAGTGCAAAAAGACCTGGAATCAAATGAGCTTTTATTCCATGCCTGAGCACAGCCAGGGCATAAGTACAAACACAGCAGGAGCAGATCATGTTTGCCCAGCACTCAGTCCACCAGTGCAGGAGCCAGCTGTGCCCTCCCAGCACAGCTTGGAAGGTTGATGGTTCTCACTAATGTGTCACTAACTTTTTCTAAAGATGATTCATCAACTTGTTTCCCCACTGGATTAATAAGCATGTAACAATGTCTGTGTCGCTTCTTTTCTTTAACATTTCGTCTTTCCTCTTTCCTCCCTTTTCGCTCTCCTTTGTTCAGAGAAGCAACAGACAACTCACCCACTATGGATGAGTCTCAGTCTCCAACCCACCAAAGTACTGATGAATAGAGGTATAGTAAGGGAACATTTTATTCTTTCATCTATCCTTCTGCCTTAGTCTGTGAACACAGTGCAAATAACCACTGTCCCGTCGGTGCGGCCCTTCTCACTGTGTGTGTGCGCTGGGGGCTGGCACCAAGGCTTCCTTCAGCTTTCAGCAGAACAATGTGAAAGCAGCTCAGAGCCCTCTCTCTGCCTTTTCAGCAAGTTTGTGGCTGTGAAAGAAGACTTGAGGCCAGCTTGCTCTGCTTCTGCAAAGAGGCTGAATGGGCCCAGAGAGCAAGCAGCAGCAACAAATCTGTGCCTGGGGGTGTTTCAAAGCAGCCTGGGCAAAGTGCTGCATGGGAGAGCTTGGTGGGGAGATGAACTCGGGTAAACGGGGCCTCCAAGGAGCTGGACTGAACTCCTGGCACTGATCCTGCGCCTCCTTCCCTACCGCAGAGCAGAGCTGTGAAGCAGAGGCTGTTAACTGAGGTTTCATGGAACAAGGAGCAACTCTGGCTCCATTCCTGTGGGAAGACAGAGAGGGAAGGGTGGAGGGAACAAAAAAACTCTCAGAGTATTTCTGTTTTAACTAGACTGCTGTCACTGTCTCTCTCACACTCTCATCTGAATCTACAACCATCCACAGTTGGCACCTGTCATGTAATTCAGTCCCAGCTTTCTAGAGATACCACAACCTCATTCTATGATTCTCCAGCACTAAGCTGGGGAAAAGAGGCTTTTTAGCATGCAGACAGTGATACCTTTGCTCAGGTTCCTCCCAGACACCTATCCCAGGGACACCAGGAAACCAGGGCAGAGGGAAGCAGGAACAGCTGAATTGCATCAGCTGTGAGATCAGTCCTTTGAGCAGTGAGGGAGCTGAGGAAGGCGGGAGAATCCCACAGTTAAATAGAAAAAATGTGTCTCCCACATTGGGCCTCAAAACAATCACTTGGAAATTGGTTCTAATCAAAATGCAAGGGGAGAGACATCAGTTCTGGCTACACTCACGTAGATACTGTAGCCACTTCTCAAACTATCAACAAGATTTTGATGTCAGCATTTTCCCCTGGCAAGGATCTCCTTGCCTCTCCAAGGAGCCGATGCTGATCAGAGCTCTAAAAGCAAAGAAAATTTTCATAAACAGTCTTGTTCTTTCTGTGTGAATAAGCACAAAGCCATGCAGCAGAAGAAGCCAGTCTGTCAGGAGAGGTGCACCAAGAGGAGGACCAGGCTACCTGTGACAAAGCACAGTCCTTTCCACAGGGGATCCTCTCAGCAGTCAGGTCCCAGCTTATGTCTGGAAGCTGCATAATTCTATGCAGCTGTTCCAGAGCAGGACAGCACCATCACCCTCCTCCTGCCAGACTCCTACTGTCCTGAGACCCATGGCCAGTGGGACTGCTCTGCAGAGTTGCTCTCTGGAGAGCCTCCTACTGAACTTCACTTTATCCCAGCTCAGTGCTGGGCACAGCAGAGCCCCATAGCAAGGCAGAGCTGCTGCTGCTGAACGTCTGGGGAAAAGCAGGTGTGATACCACATGAGGTGTGATGGACACAGACAGGGGGGTCAGCCACAAGCTCTCACCTGTTAACAGCCTCTCTGCTCTCTTGGGCATCCCCACCAGCAGCGGGTTCAAAGTACCGTAACTCTGCCCATTGCCATTCCAGCATCCGAACCTAAGGGCACCCTGTCTATGGGGAGCTGGAGCTCAGTTTTCTCCATCCTTCTCACATCACGGGGGACTGCTGGGCTGAACAGGACTGCCAGGCAAGAGCAAACTGGGTCAAAGCAGGGTCCTGCTTGCTGTGCTCACCCAAACATCACCTTGGGGTACCTGCAAAATGCTGAGGGGTCTGTGAGTGCCCTGTGTTCCTTCCCACTGCTAATGTTTTATACCCATGGCTGGACTTCCCAGGAGCCCCTCATTGTCCTAACCAAGTGTCATTTCTCCTGCAGGACCTACAGTGATAGCTGTTTCCTGGATTCTCCCCTCTATCCAGAATTAGCAGATGTCCAGTGGTATGGGCAGGAAAAAGCCAAGCCTGGGACTCTAGTGTGAACCCTGACCTCAAGTAACTCCCATCAATGCCATCCTGAGATCACCTCACTGCCTCTCATTTGCCTTACCCAGATGCACTGCCACCCAGCACCAGCTTCAACTCTAAGCACTTTTCTTCACAATTCCAGACATTTACAGAACACTGGCCCCGAGACATCCATCATGACTGAGACCCACCCCACCATATCCTATTGCCACAGCAGTGCATAGCCTCTCCACAGCCTGTGGGGCACTGGGTGCAGGAGAGCAGCCGTTGTGTAGTCAGGCAGCAGCTGAAAAATGTATTTTCCTTTGAAGCACCATAAGCCCTTCAAAATGCATCACGTCTTGTTCCAGGGCACAAAACAGCAGTAAGAGTTCCATGACCTGCAATCTAGAGGCCACCAGAGCATTAGTTTAAGGGGAAGGGGGTAACACTAAAATCCCATCACTCCTAAGACATGTCAGAGTCTCACAACCAGACCTGTACTGCCAGAGACCTCTCATACACCATTGGCAGAAGAGCTGACTTCACAAGCTCTAGCTACAGCAACAACTCTTAACTCAGCAGTGTATGTTACCACCTCCTGTAAAACATTTCCTTCTCCACTCTGAGCCCACCTACAAGCAAAATCATCCAATGTGCTGAAAAGACGCTGGGGCCTATGCTGGTTGCACAGCATTGCTGGCTACGTGCTACTATTGAAGTAGACTGGTGGGGGTTGCAGAGGTAAGAACTGTGCTGACAGCAGGGCTGTGGCTGGCACAGCAGCAACACACAATCAACACTCACCCCAACACAACCCCACCAAGGCGCAGAGAAGCTGGGGATGTGTTGGTTTTTGCTTCATACTCTGATAAAAGATAAAAATTGCCAAAAACCCTTCTACAAATGGACACAGCCAGTGAATCCTAATTGATTTCTGCACAAAGCATTACAGGGAAATCAATGGGAAGGCACAGCACAGCCTGACCGACACAGTGAAGCTGCATCAACATATCAGTTCCACTCTTCTTCCCTCTGTTAGCACCAGTGTAGCAAAGGGCTCCTCACTTGTGTGGGAGAACCAGTCTGTCAGGATCCATGACGGGGTGGAACAACCAGCAGACAAGGCAAATTCCCATTGCACGGAGACCACAAGAAAGAGAAGGAACTCGACAGGGTGTTGGATGCAAGCGAGAGCTGCCTGCTGATACCAAAAGGAATGGGATGAGAAGCTGCAAGTTTACACAAACTTTCAAGCAACGCTTTATACGTCAAGCCATGGAACTCTCAAAGGCCTCAAAAACACTTTTGTACCGACCAAGTGCACAATATAGGTGGATGTTGAAGCTGGCCCAGCTAGGCTTCACCGTGGTGCTACGCTGTTTTTATTGCCACTAGCTATGGGGGCACCCAGCATTCCCCCCCCCCCCCCCCCGCCGCG
>VZRI01005842.1:129645-140267 GCA_013397515.1 Upupa epops | reverse complement strand
TGATTTCCTATGGGAAAGGTGTTAAAGGAATGGTTGGAGGGGGTTACTTTGTGAAAAGCAGAAACTGAAGTCAGCTTTAGTTTAAAAGAAAACAAAACAAAACAAACAAGTGTGAGTGTGTGTAGTGTGTGCGTGTTCCAAGAATAACACTAGCATCTACCAGACAAAGGGCAAAACATTTCAAATTAAACACCACAACTTGGGGGGCTGCCACACCTTTGGGTAGTTAAGATTGCTGGAAAACTGCATTCCAGGCTTTAAAAAAGAATGGGTTCTTCATAATCAGGCTTGGAAGGATGATGGGTTCTCTAAAAACGCAGGTGGCCCATGCAAAAATGTTTCCACAACACACAGCATAAGTGTTCACAGAGGTTCCCTTTGCTGCTGCCTGGAACCCTGCTACGGCCTTGCTGAGGCAGCAGAAAGGCTGTTACTTGTCCAGGGAAATCCATGGCAGAGCCAGGAAGAAAACCCTTTCATGTTCACAGATGATGCATAAATGAATTACCCCTGGCAAAAAGAATAAAACACCTTTTTCATAGTGGAAAGGGGTTTCTGAGGGCTGCCACACAAGGCTCAGGCTCCTGAGCCCCAATGAGGATTCCCCTCAGGAACACAAACCCCTCAGAGAGTAACTAAAGCCTTGTGCAGAGGGCAGTGAGGTTGCACTCTTCATCTGGACACAAAATGCTGGCTTCACCATCTCTTTGTGCTTTGGGGTCATTAACATGGGAATTATTTCAAGCTCCTAATTGGATTTTTAGCTGGGTAAGAGAGAGTTGCGATTAGTAACATTTAGCTATCAAATCTCATCAGTAAAGTAAAAGGATTAAATAAGGCCCAAATTAAGCAGCAGCAAGTAATTTAGCCCACAGATTTTTAGGGGCTCTGAGCAACTGTCTGTTTTCTTTTTAATTTCCCTGGTAAGTGCTTTTAGGTTGTGTTTTGTTGGAGTTGGGGGGGGTTTCTGTGTAACTTCTTATAATTAAAAAGAATTCAACAACAGTGGCACTACGAGGCCTCTGGGCACTACAGGAAAGAGACATTAATTCCTCCAAGACCAGATCTGCAGTTTTGTAGCAGAGGTCAAAAAGTGGCAGCCCCAAAATTGGGGAGAAATAAATAAAAGAAAGGGTCAGCCTAAGCTGCAAACAAGGAAAATAAAAATCTCCTAGAAATGGATTGAGTTTTGCTTTGTGTTCTGCTTTTCTGTCCTGCAATCAAGGCACACGTGAGCAGCCAGTCTGGTAGTAAAGACAGACTTAAGTAAAACAGGTTTTACTGTTTAGCTCAATTCAATTAAACGCAATGTACATAAAATGTTAATCGTATGAGATTAACATATTTAAGTGTAAGGTGGAGGGGCATATACATAGCGGATAGAGACAAGCACTTGACTACCAACCTAACCCCTCCTATACTCCTTGGTTTTTTAATTTTTCAAGACTCCATGGGACAATAAAGCCACAAATTGTGTTCTTAGCCCCTGCACCAGCTGCTGCCCAGCTGGGAGCCAGCGCCAGGAGGGAGGTTTATTTTTAAATGCTAATACACAGTCGAGTATTGGAAATGTTGAACCAGTCCCGGTTTGTTTTCACTCTGTATTAGTTTTAGTTGCAGGCATAGCCGATTCCCCCCCTCCCCCATTCAGGTGCTATCAGATGACCAGTTACTGCTTAGTTATAACTAGATGTAAAGTTTTACATATATATTAATGTCAATAGTTTTATTACAAGTTGCGTAAAATGGACTCTCTAGTTTAAAAAAAAGCAAAAAAAGAAAAAATTTAGGTCTTTCCTGACAAATTGACTTTAGAGCATGGAAAATGATTTTACTGGATTCTGTTCAACCGTAATCAAGGAAAAAAAAAATGTATGTTGTAGAAAAAGTTGCAGAATTAAAAAAAGATCTGCTTTTAATTTATTCTTTTTGTATTAAGAATTTGTATAGTTACCTTTACATTTTGCAAAACAGTGTTGTCAACACTTCCTTATTAAAGCATTTTCAAAATGAAACTTGTCATTGTCTTTACAGGGAATCCTGTTCCCTGGCACCACACCACCACTAACAGAAACATGCTGCTTTGCTAGGGGGGGAAGGGGGGTCCAAAAAAAACAGGAACCACTGAGCATTTTCCCCAGAAAGCCTGACCTGCAGAGATTCCTTTGGATGGGGCACTTGGAAATATGGTTTCATAGGCATGACGGTGTTGGGTTGACAGATCTTGGAGGTCTCTTCCAACCCTTATGATTGTCTGATGGCACCCACACTCAGCAATCTCCATGTTCTCCCTGGTCTTGGCTTCAGGGTCCAGGTGTCACCCTAATGTCCCACCACGTCATAAAAACACTTCTAACACACATAACATTACATAACTAAAACTGTAATTCCCCCCATGTTCCTTGCAGTTCTTTCCACTAATTCACACTGTCAAGGAAGCACCTTTGCATCCGGGCATCTTGTGTCCATCTGATATCCTCAACACCACGAGGCACCAATCCAGAGCCAAGAGGCCACCCCAACCAGCAGCCAGGGGATCTGTGTTGTCTAGTAAATCCCAAAAAAGGTCTGGGATGGCAGTGATGAAATCTTTTTTTTCCCCTAACTTCATGACTTTTGCTAAGATTTACTGCCAGTGGCTCCAATACTGCTGCAGAAGCCTCTTCAAGCTCTACAACATATCAGAGCAGCTTTCACAGAATCATAGAATGCTCTGCGTTGGAAGGGATCTCAAAAGTCATCTAGTTCCAAACAAGGACACCTTTCACTAGACCACGTTGCCCAGGGACCCAAGCAACCTGGCCTTCAACACTTCCAAGGAGGGGTCATCCTAACCTCCCTGGGCAACCTGTTCCAGTGCCTTATGACCCCTCAAATGAAGAATTTCTTCCTAAGGTCTCATCTAAATCTCCTATCTTTTAGCTTGAAATGATTCCCCCTTGTCCTGTCACTCTCCTGCAGTTCCCCTTCTCACAACAGCCTGCTCTAGATTTTATACTTGTGCTAACACATTTGTACCAGCTGTCCGGGAGGGTACCATATGATGTACTCACTTCTGGCATCCACACATTCTCCCTGTGAAGTGTGAAGCCACTTTCATCTCAACCAGGTTCAAAGCCTATGGGCAAGGTGGGATGGTAACAGGGATTATGTGAGAGCCGGCAGGAGAGAAACCCAGTTCCTCAATCAAAATTAACTGATCTGACATCACCTCAAGAGCCTTTTCAACTGTATAGACAAACAGCAAACAAGGAACTCAAAGTACCCATAGAATGACAGTATCAATACAAGGCAGACACCTTGGCCTATGAGGACCACCAGGCATGGCCCCTTCCAGCACCAGCTGAAGGAAGGAAGGGGTTAGGGGGTGCAATAAGGAACCAGGGGCACTAAAGTCCCCAAAGCATCCAGACATCACCATGGTGAGTGCCTGGCTTCATCCTAAGGCTGCAAGACTTCAGATTTAGTAGAGCTATTTCAGCCTAACAAAAGAACTGTCAGAAATAACCATTTGGAGAAGCCCAGAGGGAAAAGTGAATCACTAAACTGAAACATACTCTTCCCCACAAAAAACCATCAAGTGGTGACAGCTGCGCCACACTCATCTGCCCCTAAACTAGACTCGGGCGAGTTTGGGACTTTTTTGGCTAAAAGGCATTATTAACTATTTGATCAGTGTCTGGTAGCCATAATTTGGGGCCATCCAGCTGCAAAGAGCCTCCAAGCAATAATGAAAACCAGCTGCCATAACAGCATCCCCCACTTTCAATCCCTCCAGGACCAAGGATGGATCTCACGTGCTGGACAGCTGGAAACTCTTACACAGATAGGCCGTGAAAAAGTACTTCTACATTTCCCAGCTCCCCATGCAGCATCATTCCATGAATTGCAAGAGAATAAAGTTCTTCCATCACAGGACTCACTGAGGCAAGGCAGCTGTACCTCAGGGATTGTCAGTGAAGAGGTATTCATTTACATTACCTTTTGTGAAACCTGGCCAGACTAAAACATTCCAACCCCAAAATCCATGTTCCTACAGGAGGCGCATCCCTGCTCACACCAGTACTCAAGGCACCATTAAAACTCTACCATCAACTCTGAGTTGGGAGGGTAAAATCCATCCAATACTATTACAGATGCCCCAAGGAATCCAGTTCTGTCTCAAGCAGCTGTTAACCATGGTCCTTAAACCAGCTGCTAGCTACTCACTCCCTGCACTTTCCAGAGCAATCACAGTTCTTTTTAATGAGGGAAAGTTTCATCCCCCAAGTATTTCAAGAGTTCAAAACTAAATTCAGGATTAAGATTTAAGAAGAGCTCAGGAAATCATCTGGGTGAGGAGAGAGATGATGTTATGGTGATGTGTGTTTCCTATTGCAGTGATGCTTATATTGAGTACCACAAATAAAACCATCACCAGACATCACTGCTAATGAAACCCCCTCGTGCTCTTGACACCTGTCCAGCTTCTCCCTCAAATCCTTAGCTTGAAACCAAAGCACCAGTTAGTTTCTAATCAGCCTCATTTTTACTACTTCTAAACTGTTTAAGCTCCTCACATTTTCTTTGGGATCAGACACTCCAGACAGAAAAACTCCTGGGTCCAAAGAGATGCTTCAGAATCCAGTGCCTCCAGAAGAATCTGGAATTCCTCAAGATACTCCTCCAAACACACTGCCAGCACAAATCCCCCAGCACATGTCTCTGTGCTTCAGGACACCATGAACACCCGTGGGAGATGTGTAACTCCTTCGGAAGAGGGCAGGAGTTCCTGCCCTGAGCTCCCAGTCCCAACGAGGACTTGGGACAAATCAAGACACTTGAGTATTGACATATTTCCTCAGGAAGTGGTTCTGTTCACAAGACACTGCTGTGGCAGCTCAGTGGTTGCAAGTCCACAGCTCACAAGTACCAGACATATCAGAAGTCCCACTGCTTTACAGGAAGCGTACGGGGATGCCAGATTCAAAGACCTGCCTGACTCCAACCCCAGGCAGCCAGGACCAAGCCCTCCCCTCTCCACTGACTGCACTGAAAAGATTCCTCCAGAGAAATGGAATCAGGACTGGCTTGACTGGATCTCTAAGGACAGACAGATGTGAGCTCTGGAATCCTCACAAATGTGGGTGGTGGCTTCTTTATCAGCCATTGCAAAGACCAGCGATTTGTTGAAAGCTTCACTGCAGTTCCTGAAAAGGTCTCCTGAAGGGAAGGCCCTACAGAGCTGCTGCAGAAGCACCACTGCTCCTGCAGTTTAAAAAAGGGCACCATTTCAGCTCAAAACATTTAACCAGCACCACTACTGGAATTTCACTGTTACAGAATTAGACATCATTCCTTCTGTGGCTTCCAGTTCTAGAGTCCCCAGTATAACAACATGGAACTGTTGGAGCAAGTCTTAAGGTGGTCACAAGGATGATGAAAGGTCTCAAGCACCTCTCCTGTGAGGACAGGCTGAGAGAATTGACACTGTTCAAATTGAAGATGAGGCCCCCAAGGGACCTTAAAGCAGCCTTCCATACCTGTAGGGAGCTACATGAAAGCTGAAAAGGGACTTTTTATGAGGGACTCCAATGAGCAGATGAGGGGGAATGGTTTCAAACTAAAAGAGGGTAGATTTAGATGTGATTCTAGGCAGAAATTCCTCACTGAGGGTGCTGAGGCACTGGAACAGGTTGCCCAGGGATGCTGAGGATGCCTCTTCCCTGGAAAGTGTTCAAGGCTAGGTTGGATGGGGCTCTGGGTAACCTGGTCTAGTGACAGGTGTCCCTGCTCATGACAGGGGCTTGTAACTAGGTGATCTTTGAGGTCCCTTCCAATCTAAACCATTCTATGATTCTTCACAATTCCCAGTCAAGCCACACAACATTAATGATTTGTGGCTGCTAGAAATACTGCTTGTGGTCATGGGAGGTCCTAATTATTTTCTCTTCAATACCCTGAAGACTGAAATTTTCTCCAGATGTGTAAAAATGGGATTTGAAAGCCTCAAGAACTGTAAGATTACTTCCCCCAAGCCCACAAGGTTTATATTGGAAACATCTTTACAAAGAAAAAAAAAGAGCCAATCAGAAGCAGTGAAGATCAAACCCGCTCTGCACTGAGGCTGGTTGAATTTTTCAGCTGAGAAATATAGAAACCTTCTTTAACCGCTAAATATCACATGAAAGTTTAGCCATTAATGTCTTTGTATTTACAGAAATAACCAAGATCAAGATTCAACTACTTCCCTCTAATCATCTTCCCACATCAGTCCCCAAAAGGAAAGAGCCAGAAAGGCTCTACATATTCTCCCTGTGGGGCTATCTCACCTAAAGCTATACAATATGGGAAACAGTTCGGGCCATTCAGTTCCCTGGATGACAAACACAAGTAATAAGAAGAGTCACGTTCACACACCCACACACACACCCAGTCTTCAAAAAGAAACCTAAAGAATGTAGTTTATAAAATGGAAGCTGTAGAAAATCATCTGCTTTATGCTTTTTCAAAAAGGCCACACCAGGTTCCTGTAGATGTTAAAGCAAAACTCAGATCCTTCAGTCCTCCCTGGGTCCTGGAGATCTGGACATGAGTCACTCCTTGAACATAATACAGCCTCATAATGCATTGTACTCCACACACTTCGATGGGTCTGTGGGGAAGTGCTTTTGGCAGATGGTCATGAGCCTCTTCAGCCCCTAGAATTAACAAAACAAGGACAACTGTAATAAAACTGCAGCTGTCAAATCAGCTTCATCTTTTTAAGCTTAGAGGAATTCCAGACTAACAGCTGCTATTGGGGGTTTGTTTTTTTTTAATTGGTTGCTTCTCCAGTTTCTAAGTTTCACAAAACTTTCTGCACACAGAAGTTATCTCCAACATTAGAGGAGCCTGTGGCATAACCAACAAGCTGGCAACTCAGCCTCTCCTAACAGTGAAGGATCAGTCAAAAGCATTTACAAGAAATCTGAATACCACAAGTATTTTGATAGAGCAAAAAAGCAATTTCTGACACCAAAACAAGCTGCAGAGCCAAGAAAAGAATCAAAACATTTCTCAGGAGAGATGGGACCCGGTGTAGCTTCGCAAGGTGCACCTTGCAGGGAACTTGATGGAGCCTCTTATAGTTCAGGGTGGCAGAGAGAAGTCCAACAACTTGTTTGAAGAACATGGAGTTGCTGGAGGAGGTCCAAAGGAGAACAAAGCTGGTGAAGGACCTGAAGGGAACATCTTATGAGAGCTGCTGAAGGAACTACAATTGTCTAGTCTGGAGGAGGCTATGGGAAGACTCTCTACAACTATATGAAAGGAAGTTGCAATGAGGTTGAGCTCTTGGAAATGGCCTCAAGATACACTAGGGGATGTTTACACTGGGTATCAGGAAACACTACTTTATTGAATGAGTGGTCAAGCACTAAAACAGGCTGCTCAGGTGAGTGGCAGAGTCACCATCCCTGGATGTGTTCAAAAGCTATGTAGATGTGGCACTTAAGAACATAATTTAGTGGGCATGGTGGAATTGGGTTGACAGTTGGACTTACTAATCTTAGAGGTCTTTTCCAGCCTTAATGATTCTATGACTTGTCACCACACCTGACCTATACTGCAGAGGTAAACCAAAGAAGGAATCAAGAAGATAAGTTCTCTTCTGCACCTTTTTCAATACATCAATTGCCAGAATCCCTGTGATTACTTTCTTTAAAGTCCCACATAAAAGCCTAACAAAAGGGAACTGCTGTGGTGCTGGTGTAATTTAGCAGAGACCTTGTACTGGCAGAGTCCTGTGCCTGTCATCAGACACTTGTCATGGGAGACTGGCCCTCACTGAAGGGAAATATGATTCAGAATACTTAAGCCTTTTCTATACAGTCAAGTCTGGAAAATCATGACTCCTTGTGCGATCCCAGGTTCATGGTAAGTTAGATATATGTTGGCAAAACCACTGGGAGAACAGATACTACGCTATGCTCTAGTCTGAACCAGACCAGCTAAGCAAGATCTAGTATTTAAAACCAGCATGGAGAACACACATGTTTAAGGCCAGCTGTCTTCTGGCATTTCAGTACACTGCGCCATTCAGTAGCTCCGAGAGGAAAACCACAGTAAGAAGACAAACATGGCAATTTCTTTGACAAACAGACGTAACCCCAAAAGCACATAAGGGGAAAACTGGGGAGTTCATATACACGGTACCTTACAAAGAGGCCATAAGAGATTGCAGAAAGGTGCTAGGAGACATCAAGCAACACTACAGAGCAGAGATCTTTCTGCTAGAATTCTGCTAGAAGAGTGACAAATGGACAGATGGCCAGTTATTGACTGAAGTTGGAGACAAAGCATTATGGCCACATTAAGGCCAACCACAGTCTTCCTTCAGAGTCTAAACTCCAATTTTCACCTTACATAAGAACTGGTCACTTTTCATTTGTAGATGTCTGGAGCTCCATCAAACTCACAATATTTTCACAGGTAATGACATTAAAACCTATAGTTGAATAGAAGCCAAAGGTTATACTTGTGGCCCAAATGCAAAGAGACTTGAGGCAGAAAGAGAAGATGCATTCTACCAGCAATTTGCCCACAGACATCTGCAGAAGTTGAAAAGCAATAGGAGTCACTGTGCTGCAGGAACAAGATCTTGCCAGAAATTCTGAACTCCACAGTGCTGCTCTGCAGGCTTCAGACTTAAGCCAGAAGGCTCTTTGTCTCAATTCCTAACTCAGGACTCTATTCCTGAAACCCATCTACCTATTAGGCTGAACCACAGGAGAAGCAAACCACCCCCGCTATTAATGCCACAAACAAGAGAAGATCATGAGTATGAATATGCAAACATGGAAATTATAAGACCACACTGTTAAAGAAAAATGCTTGAAAAACAAATGCATTTATCTAGTTGCAGAAACTGTCAGGAGAGCAGCATTTCATGGTATACAACTCCACACACAATGTTGAAACTGAGTTAAGAAGTGAAGGAACTCAGCAAAATGCATCAATCATGTCTTCACAGATGCTGAGGTGTTCATATAGCATCACAATATTCAGAACATAGAAAAAGCCCTTGGACTCCATTCGTAACTCATAACTCAAGAGTCTTCAGGTCCATGATAAGCTACCTACTAAAAGGATGTTATGCTTGGCCCAAACTAAGACCACTGTCCATTTCTATGACCTTTTTATAGCAACACCTATAACTATGGAACCAGTATTTCTCCCCTAACTTAAAAAGCAAATCAGGTGGATTTCCAAATGTTACCTGAATATATTTTCTTTGAGTCTCATCATTGAGAACATGGGCTACGTGCTTAGAGAAAATCTTTTCACGACCCGTCCGAGCATGGATGCCAACCATGGTGACCCCAATAGGCCAGGGAGCATTTCCAATAGCCATCTGCAAGTAGGCATCATTTGCCTGAAGGAACACAGGGCATAAACATTCAGCAAAACAGAAAGCACATCAAAAAGGAGAGCTATGTTGCACTGCCAAACAGACCACCACTTCTACCAGCACATGCTTCAGTCTCTCCAGATCAGGTTCTCTGCACATTAACCAATTTCAGAAGCCACTTTAGTTATGCTGAAGGCTGCGGGAAACAAGGACTGTGGACTTCCTCTATGCAGCGATGAAAACAAGTGCTGTATATGCCTTATGGATTAAAAGTAAAATTTACTGTGACTAACTTCAACCTTCTGAGGTTCCCCTGGGCATTGCACACAACCCCTGCTGCTTCCACTGCAGACCAGACCAGGGAGTCAGGCTGTTAACTGCAGCCCTCTGCCAGACCACATTGTGTGCACAAAACTGAGGTCACCCACTGCAGTCCGACAGTTTTCAGAGACAGAAGAGAGTTTCCAATGAGGCTGAGGAGCAGTCCTCTATAAATCTGCATTAAACAAGCACGTTGGTATCAATGCCTATGAAAGGGGCAATAGCAACACTAAACTAATCTAAGATTTACCAGACATGATATTAGACCCCATTTCTTAACATAAAGCTGCAGCAGAAAACATCCCTTAGAAAAAGGGGATAAAACTCAATGGGAAAATGAGTAAGGGGAGAAGGGAAAAGAAATTCCCAGGAGGAAAGAATTCAATTGCAGAAGGGATTGAGTACAATCAGCATGGCTTCACCAAGGACAAACCCTGCCTGATAAACCTGGTGGCCTTCAATGAACGGGTCACAACATTAATGGATGAGGGGCGAGCAACTGATGTCATTTACCTGGACCTGAGCAAAGTCTTTGACACTGTCCCGCACCACATTCTGGTCTCCAAGCTGGTGAAACATGGGTTTTGATGGGTGGACCACTAGATGGGTAAAGAACTCACTTGATGGCCCCACCCAAAGAGTGGCTGTCAATGGGTCGGTGTCCAAGTAGAGGCCAGTGACAAGTGGAGTCCCTCAGGGATCAGTCTTGTTCATCATCATTGTCAGGGACATGGACAGAGGCATTGAGTGCACCCTCAGCAAGTTCGCTGATGACGCCAAGCTGTGTGGTGCAGCAGACACACCAGAGGGTAGGGATGCCATACAGAGAGACCTGGACAGGCTGGAGAGGTGGGCACACGCCAACCTCATGGGGTTTAACAAGACCAAGTGTAATGGGCAAGGCAATACTAAGCACGGATACAGGCTGGGC